>OY856187.1:390981468-391009251 GCA_963693315.1 Diogma glabrata
GTGTTAATAGGGGAGGTTTTTGTCTTGACTCTAGTGATTGCTGTAAGTACGATAATATTAAAGCGTCCGATTTGAAGAAAATAACTCAGTTTTTTTAAACAAATCAAAACTCTGCATACAAATTTAAATTTTTTTTCGTTCGATAATTCAGTTATTTCAGCCAAATCGAACGCACCTATAATTGAAGATGAAGCATACAAAAACCAATAGGTTAAAAATACAAACTGTTTCATGTTTCCTTAGTTACCAACTTACTCACACCCTCGAGAAAATCAAAAAATGGGTCGTTACAATCTCAAAGTGAGATTGAGTTGAGAGTTGACGAGTCTTGACTAAGAACTAAAGCAATCGATAAAAAATGTTCCAACGGAAGCAAACATTTGAAATTTATTGTAAAACATTTTAAGAAATTATTTTTATTACACATTTGAAGTTTTCGTAAGATATCATTTACATTTTGTTTAATGTGTTTTCGCTATTTATTTTCGATTGAATAGCTTTCAACTTTTTTCGAAAAACATAGTTTGTTTGTTTGTATCTTCCTCCCTTTGACTGGGTATTTTTATTTCTATTTCTATAAAACGTAATCCTAAAATGCTTTAATATTATTTGATGTATTAGAGCTTTTGGGAGCGTGACTGGGTGTTCTGTATGCTCCCTGTCTTGTTTAAACAGCATCTAGCGCAGTTGGGTTTATAAACCCCCTCCTTGCCAAAGCTCCAACAGAAAAGTCGAGGTGGTTGAAGACCCTCCTGAAAACGGGGCCCATCTAGCATGCAACTTCAGCAAGTAAAGGCCTATTTTAATAACCAGAGATTATGAAATTATGTATAGCTGAGACTTCAAACATCACGGGGTCATCAGAAATTTGCGCTAGGTTTTTGGATTTAAGAAGAGCAGCAGGTTAAATAAAGAACGAGTATCCTCAGTCGCAGGGTAAAGATATGGTGTAGACGGAGTAAATTCGGATGCCGTATGGGTAGAGCAATGAGGGAGATTACGAGGTAGTAGAGCTAGACTAGCTAGGAGTTTTTCCCGTTTACGGCAGAGATCGCGAATATGTTCGACTCTAAATACATTGAAGTAGCACAATTCTTTCCATATTTTACTACGAAGATTGTTCAGCAATATATTCAATTTGATAGTTCTTCTGATTAAATCGAACCAATTTTTTTCTTTCAGGAACTAACAGCATCATCAGTACACTTTTTTTAATATGCCATGTAGCTTTTATTCTTTATGAAAATAAATATGTATTATCAAATTTAAAAGAATATGTATTTCTATTATATGTACGTTTTAAACTCTTATAGAGTATAAAAAAAATAAATAAAAATTTAAAACACACTGTTTTGGAAACGAGCTAAAAAGTAAAAGGAAATGAAAAGAAATAAAAAACACACTTTTTTGAAAACGAACTAAAAAGTAAAAAATAAATTTTACGTTATTGCTAAGAAATAAACGATATGTTCATACAAATATTATATATTTTATAATCACATTTGATTTCAAATTGTAAAAGAAAAAAATTTACAGTATTTGATACACCTTAACATAGGTGCAAACATTAAATTTTTGATTTAGCATTTTTGATAAATAATTTTCCGTTCCCATAATTTTTCGTTCCAATAATTTTCCGTTCCCGTTACAAAAAATAGAAGTAAGTGGCGCAGTCAATATAGAAGAGGAATGAAATTTTGTAGCATCTTGTTGGAGATTGATATTTAGTAATATGTATTCACAAATTTTCCCTACCATACCATATATCCACTATGAATAGAACTCACAGACTTAAGACCATTTCATTTATTCACAAACTCTGGCCTGGTCTTGTTGCTGGATTTCCATTACATTCATTTCTGCTAATGCTTCGTGGCAGATATTTAATTAGGAATGCACTTGTAAGTAACATCACTATAAATTTTTTTAAAATTATCAGTGAGTTAATTCAATGAATTATTTGTGATATTACATCACTCCGATGGAAGTTATCCCATCATGAATAGCTATATTTTATATTAATGATGTGATAACTTCCATCGGAGTGATGTAATATCACAAACAATTCATTGAATTAATTGTTGATAATGTGTCGATATAGACCAGAGTTTCGAACCGGAACCAAACCGTTAACCGAAAACCGTTATTAACCGAAATTTATGACTGAACCGGAACGTAACCGAAACCGTAATTTTTTATATGTAATGAACCGTAACCGGAACGAAAAATTCATTTTATTTACGGTTCATGTGAAACGGTTTGCAGTGAAAGAACAAAAAAAATATTCTAACAAGAAGCTGCTCATATATTATGAGTAAAAGATTAACATTTCATATGTAAAATTGGCTATAGGTACTACATTTTTGGTTTATAATCTAGTCCAAAATTTATTACATTTTTTTAAAATACCATGAAACCATGAAGCAAATTTTGAGAGGCATATTAACGGGTTTCATAAAAAAGAATTTAAAATTTTACAATGACTTAAAATATTAGCAAAAGCTTCATGTAAACGAAATCTGCCATCAAAGTTAAGCTCAAGTAGTGTAATGTCGCTTACTCCAACGTTATTAGACATGAAATTTAAACCTCAAAATATTACGCTCACTATGTCTGAAAAACTTCTTACTGAAGCCTGTATCGAACTGGTTACAAAAAATGGTTGCTCGTTTAATTTTTTAGAATGTTCAAGATTCAATAATTACTGAAGTTGTTTCTTTTGAATTTTTGCATAAGAATACTGAAAATCCTTGATTTTGACTTTGGAACTGAACCGAATCGAAAACCGGAGCGAAAAAATCAACTAAGGAACCAAATCGAAAACCGGAACGAAATAATTGTCGGAACGAAACCGTAAACCGAAACGGAAAAATTTCGGTTCGAAACTCAAGTGACACAAGTGAAGATGGTCATTTTCGTCTCGTCGATACAAGTTTGTTATCCAATTCTAGCTTGGTTAGAGTACAACAACAATAGTGGTCAACTAGAGAAATAAATTGACTTAACCTGAATCTAATAAATATATGATTATGAAAGTTTTTTGTGTTCTTATACTTCGCTAGAGTAGTAGACCAATTTTGGTTTATAAAGTGTTAAATTTTTTAAGGTAGTATAGTGTATCTAGTCGGCTAGCCCTGATGAGAATGATATACTTTTTTAAAGTGTAATAAAAAGTTCTTATCGGTTCGAAAATAAATCGATCGACAATTTGGTGGATAGCAAAAAAATTTCATAAATTACACACCATATTTTGTTAGATTCAGTCTTATTATCAGTGAGCTTTTAAATTTTAATGTATTTAGATAATTGCAATTTGTTTATAAATGATCGATTATTATGCTAAATTAAAATATACGAGAAAGAATCTCATGTTTTTTGTATGCGCTGAAATAGAATTATATTTTATATATTTGGTTTAATATGTAGTTATCAATACTTTATAAAGAAAAAATATTGCGACGCTGATGCATAGGCTGACTTCACCACAGCTCTGGAAACATAGTGTTCTCGATATATAATGAGCTAATATCCATCAAATACGTTAAAATTTTCTCATTGGTTCGAAACTAGATCGGTCGAAAATTGTATGGATTGCAAAAAGTTTCATAATTTGCACCATAATTTTTTAAATTCAGTTCTTATATTATTCTTGATGGAAGATTTTCCATCAGGGGGATGTTATATCACAAATAATTTACTGAATTAATTGTTGATTATGTGTCAATAGACACAAGTGAAGACTAGTCATCTTCTTCTCGCCGATACGAGTTTGTTATTCAATACTAGTATGTCTAGAGTATAACAAAACAGTGATCACTAGAGAAACTAATTGACTAAACCTGAATCTATTAAATATATGTTTATGTAAATTTTTTGTTTTTTTATACTTCGTTAGAGTTGTAACTTAATTTTTGGTTTATATTTAGCGTTGACATTTTTTGGTAGTTTATCTAGTCGGCTAGCCCTGATGAGAGTGATAAACTTTTTAAAAGTTTAAAATTTTCTCATTGGTTCGAAACTAGATCGGTCGAAAATTGTATGGATTGGAAAAAGTTTTATAATTTGCACCATAATATTTAGATTCAGTTCTTATATTATTCTTGATGGGAGATTTTCCATCGGGGTGATGTTATATCACAAATAATTAACTGAATTAATTTTTAGTTATTGTTTGAAGGTATGTTCTAAAAGTCATTTGGTTGCAACTCCTTATTTATGTGTCTTTTAATCAATTTTTTAATTCATTTCACAAGCTCAACTCACTTTGTACCATAAACAAAATTCATTAAATTTTTTGGTTTGGTTATGAAATACCAAATTCTTATAATTTTTTAACCAAAGAAAAAAAGGTTTGCATCCCTTTTTTTAATTCAATAACTTTTAGAATTTCTGCACCCTGAAGCAAAAATATGTATACACAAAAAAACATAATCAAACGGAATACATTTTTTTATGAAGTAACTTAAAATTCCAAATTTCTTGAAAAAAAAAAAATGTTTTGTGTTTAAAAGATGAAATTCCCAAGAAAAAATACAGAGATCTGAAGAGATCTTATCAGATCTGCGTAAGCAGATCTGCGTAGATCTGCATTTTGGAACATATCTATAACGATCTGCACAGATCTCCATAGATCAAAACAGATCTGTATAGATATGTTCCAAAATGCAGATAACCTTGGATCTACGATTTTTTTTGATATATTTAGATCTGCTTCGATCTATCAAGATCTTATTTTGTCTTACAAGATCCTGTTTATTAAAAATAAACTTTTTAAACAAAATAGAACAGGGGCCCTATTCCCGAACACATAAATGTAAATTTTGACAATATTGTGAAGTTTGTATTGCATAACATTAAACGGTAACGCAGAAGCATAGCTAGGGGGGCGGAAGAGGTCCGCCCCGGGTGTCACCCGTTTTGGCGTGACATCTGACCGTAAAAAACAAACCATCAGAATTTTTTCAACGATAAATCACTTAGAAACCATTTTAACCAGGTTATCCATATAATTTTAATTTATAAATTGTGATAACTTATAAATGTTTCCTATAAAGGTGTTATTGGTTCCAAAAGAATCTATTCTGCTTTTTAAAATTTTTGAGTTATTACGTAAAATAAAATTTTAACAATATGTGTGTATTTCTTTTTTTTTCTATCGAATCAACATGTTGAGCATTGAATACCATATCCACAATTACTCAATAGCTTTGAATATTCCTATATATACCATATTGACTTTTTTTACGGTATATTATTTAGTATGCAAGAATGATTCTTTAACGACCAGGTCTGAAAACACATATGCTCAATAATGTATAGGAAAAGTAGTTTACGTCGATAATGTGGCACCCTTTGTCGATAGTTTGACACCCTTGAGTTACAATGTCTCTATTCCAAATTTATTTCTAAAATTTCAGCTTAACTTTACTACCTAATATATGTTTTACATTTCAAACAAATTAATTGCAAACACATAAGGAAACTAATAAACAATCAAATCACCGTGTTTGTAAATGATCTCAAAATAATTTTTTTTCCTTTATTATGAAATTACTGCAGTTTTGCAAATTTGCTGTTTGTTTTCAGTTTTATATATTTGAATTAAATGAAAGTTTATCATTTAAAATTGCATTTAAATTTTGTTTATTTTTCTTCTTAGGAACCTTCCTTAAATCAGTCTTTAAAACATTTTCCAGTTTTCCCGATGTAAAATTTTTCACAAAAATTACATTTAATTTTGTAAATTATTGAGCATGATTCTAATTGGATATTTAATTTTGGTTTCAATTCTTTATATAAAATATCTTTTAGGATTTTATACTTATATTTTTTTAAATAGTTCCTAATAATATTAGGTAAATGATTTGTATATTCCATTTTATCAAATATTATTTAATATAAGTTGTTACAAGGAAATTTAAATGAATTCATTTTCTTGGCGGTGTATTTAGTCGTTAACACAGTGTACTTATTATGAACTAGACATATATCGTCGCTTTAATAATGAAACAACGTATGCTATTTATACGTTGTTTTTATATAATAGGTGCGCTGCATTCCCCATAAGGGTATCTTTGAATTGGCATTTTTACATTTTCGAATTATTTTATGACTGGGGGTAAGAATTAATAAATTATAAATTAACGTCCATGCAAATGCATGCGCACATCAAACTTTAAACTCAAATATCTCGAAACTATACTTTTGCGTATACGTTATTTCATTATTAAAGCGACGATATGTATCCTACAAATATATTTAGAATTAATGCTTTGCTGATACCTACTATAATTAAAAATATTTTTTTAGATTTCGTTTAGCAAATATCGCAAAAAATAAATATGCCACGAGGAGTTCATACTTCTTAAAAAAAAAGTTGGTTCCAGCAGAGGAAGACCAAACAGGCTAAAATAGATGCAGTTCAGTTACAAAATATGTTACAACACCCGATGATATCCAAGGTTCATCAAAAGAAACTGATTCTCACGTTGATGCAACGAATGTTTCAGAGAAAATTGGCTCATCTTCGGAAACTAACAGCGACAATACAGAATTAATAATGATAACCTATGATGAAGACGAATTAGAAAGAAATACTGAAAATGACAGTGATAATGCTGCTAATGCTTCTACTATTGAAGACTGTATTTGCATGGGTGAATCACTTTAGGACTTAAGAGATGTATCACATTGTCTCTGATAATGTTCGCATTGAAATCATAAAAAAAGGAAACGAACATTTTCAAAATAGAGAAGGGTCGTTTGTTACTGTATCTAGACACGGGTTGGACATACAAGGTGATGTTCGTCATCTTTCTAAAGAATGGTATTATAAAGTGATGCCTTATGGTGAAAAAATTCTGCGGTCATGGATGGTTTATTCATTGTCCTTTAAATAATAACCTATACTGCTTCTGCTGTCGTATATTAGCTGTCACCAATAGTACAAAATCTACGACTGGGTTTCAGAAGTGGTGGAAACTAAATTCCAAAGTAACCGACCATGAAACTTCAAATGAACATCTGGAGAATTTAGAAAAGTGGAAAACTTTGGAAATGAGGTTAAAATTTCATAAAACGATAGGAGACTTAGCATTGCAATTAATAGATAATGAAGAAGTGGAAGGAATGGAAATTGAATCCAGATTATTGGATATAATTTTGTTTTTCTCTTAACAAAACCTAGCATTTTGTGAACATGATGAAGGATAAAGTTCTTCAAATAAAGGCAATTTTTAGAACCAATCTATTGTCAAAGTATGATGTAGTGTTAAAAGAACACATTTTGAATTTGGAGCATGGTAAATCACCAAAGTATCATATTTGTCACCAGATGTACAAAATCAGTTTATAAATGTTTTAGCGATCCACGTAAAGCTTAAGCTTGTCAACGAAATTAAATCGGTTAAATATTTTGGAATTATGTTTGATAGCACACCTGACATTTCACATATTGATCAAATGTCTGAAGTGATTCGTTATGTGAAAGTTGATGGTAGAAAAGTGGAAATCAAGGAAGTATTCCTTGGATTTTTTCCTTTACATGGGAAAAAAGCCACTGATTTAAGCGATGAAATTCTTACACTGAAAATACAATTGAAGTAATGACAACCTCATCTCGAAGTTGGCAGTTTATTATTCACGCAAAGAAAAGATACTTACAAACAATTTCACCGTGATTGGGACAACTACTTAGTACTCAGTAACATTGTCCTGACAACAGAATGAGGTTTATTTAAAATATAAAGTGTTATATTCAATACAACAGTAGTTGAATAAAGTTAATAACTATTTCCATGAAAACATATTTCTTTGGCCTTATATCATGAATTTTTCATTTTCAAACTTAAGTATTTGAGATTAATTGAACTATATTTTATTTTCACATAAATATTTCATGTGATTGTCTCAACTTCATCGCTTTATAATTGTACAGTTGTTGAATCAATCTCGTAGTTCGATTTGCCATATCTGCCCGGTGAGGTTGAGAGAACTGCATTTCGATTGGAAATAGGACATGTTTTTTTTAGAGTAAAAATCTAGAAAATGACGGTATAGATGTAATGAATTGTCGTTCCCAAGGTTATGATAATGCAGCTGTTATGAGTAGTATACATGGAGGAGTGCAAGCTATTATTAAAGCAAAAAATAACAAAGCAATTTTTGTTGGCTGCATAGATCATTCAATTAATTTATGTGGGCAACACTCATTTGCACAAAATGTAGCTTGTGTAACGTTTTTCGGAACAGCGGAAGTCATTTTTACATGTTTTTCTGCTTCGACTAGCCGCTGGGAAGTGTTTGTTAAACACAACAAAGCAACTGTTAAAAGACTCTTAACAACGCATTGGAGTCCTCATTATGCTGCAGTAAAAGTATTGGCCGAAAATTTTGATGGGATTGTAGCTGTAATTGAGAAGTTAAGTGATCAACAAGAAAATGTAGACACTAGAGGCGCTGCACAGAACCTTATTCATGCAGCATGTGATTTTACGTTTCTTTGCTATCTTTTGTTTTGGAATGATATTGTAATGGAAATAATATCTGTGCTCAGATTGGATTGCAAAGCAAAGGCTTGAATATTGATCAATTAGTTACAAAAATAGAATCAATTCGTAACGAAGCCACATTGTAGAAGAGGCAATAGATCTCGCTGCGTAATCGGAGGACTATGACATTCCAATGGAAAGCCAAATTCGTCGTAAAAACGTAAAAAACGAATGGCTGACGAGTTTGCCCCTGATGTTGGTCTGACACTGAGAGCTCAACTTAAGAAGGACATGTTGGAATGTCTTGACCGATTCAGTGTTGAACTCCGTACTAGACTGAAGTCAGTTCAAGATTTAGCTTCATTGTTCGAGGTTGTACAGACAAACACTTAGCTTTTGGCGAACAGAAAAGAATGGAAATTATCTGTATCAAAATTTACCGGTTTTTATGATAAGGTATCGGTAACAGAACTCCTCATAGAGATACCAAGGTTGAGGAGGCATTTAAAAGCGGCCAATGTTACAATTTCTAACTGGGCGTACCTAGATTTTTTTAAATTTATCGTAGAATGGGATTTTTCAGGATTTCTTCCAAGTCTTACGGTCGCACTAAAGGTATTTATGACTATTTGCGTATCAGTGGTTTCGTGTGAGAGGAGTTTCAGCAAATTAAAATTAATTAAAAATTACTTGGGGGCAACAATGACCCAATGAAGAGGCATATTCCAGGGAGACTCCTTAAGTCCCCTTTGGTTTTGCCTCGTTCTCAACCCACTGTCAAACTTATTAAATCGATCTGGGCTTGGATTCCAAATAAAACACCAAAAGAAGTTAAACATAAAATATCGCACCTCCTCTATATGGATGATCTGAAGCTGTATACGTCATCGAAAGAGCACTTAGATATGCTCCTGAAAATGGCAAGTGCATTTTCGGATGATATACGTCTGGAGTTTGGAATGGACAAATGCAAAACACAGCACATAGAAAGGGGACAACGAATGCCTGGAGGATTCGAGCTTCAAGATGGACTTTTCATAGAGCCCATTGAGGAGGGAGATTACTACAAGTATCTCGGAATCCAACAATCACGAAACATTCACCACAAAAAAATCAAACAAACAATACACACACACAGAGTAAATAGCATTTAAAAACACAACTTAATGGTAGCAAAGCAATACAATCAAAGCTATAAACACATACGCTGTTCCAATACTAACGTAATCCTTTAGTATCATCAAATGGACAAAAACAGACCTTGAAGCTCTTCAAACAAAAACACGCACATTATTCACAAAATACATCACCCAAAATCAGCCGTAGAGCGTTTTACATTACCTCGCTCCCAAGGGGGCCGAGGGGTTATTGATATAGTTAATTTACACAATAAACAAATAAAAACACTGCATAAATTTTTTCCACAACAAAAAGCTCACTTCAAACCTCACCAAACCTACACCAAACCTACACCAACCTACACTCATCACCTACACCTAAACCATTCACACCTTTAAACTTAAATAGTACACAAGAAAATACACAAACCATAGTACCAAACACAGAAAAAGTGCAGGCATGGAAACAGAAGGCGCTCCATGGAAGGTTCCCGCACGAACTCAACCAATCTTATGTCGACAAAGTTGCGTCGCACTCCTGGTTGAGTGGAAGCGGAATTTTTTCGGAAACCGAAGGCTTCATGTTTGCTGTACAGGCCCAAACTGTACTAACTAAAAACTACAGAAAATACATTTTAAAAGATCCAACAGTATTGTCAGATGCATGCCGAAGATATCACAATAAGCCAGAAATCATACAACACATCACAGGATCATGTAACCACATGGCAAACACAGACATGATCAAAATTTTTGTTTTTTCGATTTTACTCCTTTGGAGCAGATTACATTTTTCTGTTCTTTCATTCAATTTGCAAAAGAACAAAATTAGTCATCCTTTATATTCATTTTTCTAACAATACATGAATAATTGAACGAATCATTTGAAGCATTTTACGTTGGAAAGCATCAAATTTGAAGCAAAAATAAAAGTTTTGAGTATTTGAAAGAAAATATTTATTTCAATTTAGTAGCAAGAACGATATTTTATTATTTTCACTCCTGTATGTGGGAGTGTTATATTTTTTTTAAGCTGCGCACTCTGAAAGAACAAAGTAAAGGAGTGATATAAGTAGCGTTTCAAACTCTGTTTAAAACACACTTTAGCTAGGTAGCTCAAAAGTAAAATTATTATTTTCTAATTTATAATTTTTTTTCTCAATAAAGAACTAAGGAACTAAAGAATAAAGAACTTGATAAATGGTATAGATTTTCAAAAGATAGAACGAGAGGCATAGGCGAAGCGCGAGTTTTTAAGAATGGGATGCTGCGTTCTAAATAATATTCCACAATAACTACTATTAAAACTCAAAAATAGCCTATTTTAAGAAACATAGTACGTTTTGCTACAAGATATGGAAACGCTGCTTTTTCGTGAATGATATTTATTATAAATTATTTAATTAAAAATCGACGACATACCATTTAAAATTCATATTCTATTTTTCATTGTTACTTTGTCTTAAAAACTATTTGATAAAGATACCTTAGCAACTACAATTTGTTATCTAGCAAATATGATTTTATACACTAGAGGAAAAAACGATTTTCAAAGGAGATTAAATCTGCATAAAAAAAGAATTCATTTGCTATTGTATTTTCTATTACTTTTAATTAAAGACGCTTACCATTAAAGAACAAACTTGTTTCACTTTAATCTACTCTCCCTCGAGCAAGTTGTGTAATTGAAAAGCATTTCATTTTACTAATTTATTTAGATCGGCGGCTACAAACATGTTTTTGTATTTTTTATAATAAAATGGACTAGTCAGATAAAAATAATAATGGACTAGTCAGATCAATCATAAGCTCAAAATAATTATTTTAAAATAAGAATAAAATTGTGTATTTATATTTGAAATATTTTTAAAGTTTATGCGTTCCATTTGTGATCTACTCAAAACTTTTAAGTTATTTTGTTCTAAAGGAACAGTTTTTATTTAATATCCGAAGCAGTTGTTTGCTATGAATTATCAATGCACAAAACGGCAAGGAAAATAAATAAATTTTGCGGTAAAAACTTGATCCTCTGGTTTGAAACGCAAAATTCAATCCATTTTAAAAATTGCATTTATTTATATGTACTAATTTTGGAACATAAATATGGTTGTTACAAAGCAGCTCATCTCATCAGATACATGAAAAAATTTCTTTGCTTAATATATCAAAGTATGGACTATGGTTTTATATTATTGAAATTCACCAAGGGAAAAAATTGTTGTATTTGTTGATTGGTTCTATCCTAACAAACAATCGAGAAATAGAACCTACATAATTTAGAAATCAGTGGGTCCTCTATTTTCTTATTGAAAAATATGTTGATATATTAATACAAAACTGGTTTGGAAACTGTTCTGCAATAATTTTTAATTAATAATGCACCATAATTATTTATTCAAACATTTGTAATTCAAACAATAAATCCAAATTCTTATTAAAAATCAATACATACTTTGATGTAAAGTAGTAAAACGTAGCTAAACTAAAACAATTAAACCAGTACATATAAGCTAAAACAAAACAGATTTACGGTAGTACTACTATGATAGTATATGATATGCTATAAGCAACACAGCATCTACTGCTATGGTTTTTGTTTGATTTTTTTCGTTTTTTCTTTTCCTATTTGTGTTTCTTCTTCTTTTTTGCGTACAAATATTATAATTCCGTACGCTGCAAGTTGGACAGCTTCTTGTATATTATTTGGACGAAATAAATAAATATTTTGATTGCGTTGAAGTTTTTTTTATAAATATTAGGAATTAATATAATTAAATAATAATAATAATATTTATATGGAAATATTTGTATAATTTTACAGAAACTTTGAAGATTTATTTTAAATAAATACTAAAGTATTGAAAATTTATTGAATGATGGTTGATAAAATCTTTATTAAAAAACAATCGTTAATTTGAAAAAGAGCGGCCTGTTTTAAAGGGAAGCAGTGCTTCCCTAGCATCCAAAGACGCTTCGCCTATGACGAGAGGTATGCTTTATACCTCTTATACTTACAGAATACAGAAAAGATATTAATTATTTAGTAAAATTAAAATAAATTGTTTCAATTGTTTTGCAGTCTTTACTTATTTAACAAAAGTTTTAAGCTACTATAAATGGTAAATTTATACTAATTTTTAAAATTATATTTAAAAAGTTCTCCTGCAAATCAAGACGGATAGAAAACGTTTACGTAAATTCTCATACGATATTGAATTGGACTATCCTTTTATAAAAAAATCAAAATATAACGACGCAAAAGTTTATTGTATTACCAGTCGGAGTGAATTTGCAAATTAACAGTGGACATTATGATATTAAAAGACATATAGATACAGATAAACATAAAAAAGCGTTGCTATAGCCTATAAGCCGCCAGCTGTAGTAGCATAAACAAGTTTTGTTGTTATTTTCTTTTCTTGTTGTTATTTAACATTGACAAAAAGTTAGTTGCAGTTTGCGCTGATAACACGAACAACAATTTTAGTGATGTCACGTCAAGGGGTGAAAATTTAAAAGCAAGCTAAACGCGAATTAGAACCAGAATGTTTTGGGTATTGGATTCGCAGCCCGTATTCTAAATAATGCAATAAGAAGTGCTGCTGATTTAAATGGCAGTGTTAAAAAAATTTGGATATTTTACTGTCTTTACTGGTTTAAGTTAGAGTTTGCAAAAAACCGGATTTTAATAAACCGCGGTTTCAGGTTTTCAATTTGTAGAAACCTGCGGTTACGGTTCGGTTTTCGGTTTTTGGTTTTTATTATAATGTGCTCAATTCAATGCAAAGATATTTACTTTATTTAATATATTTCTTCTTGTATCAAATAAGATTAGTTTAAGTGAATGATCGCTAAAGCGAGATATTAATTTACGACTAAAATTATCTGAAACCGAAAAAACGCGTTCAGATTCGGTGGGTGGATTACGCCTTTATCAAAAATTGCCTGTCTTATGAAATTTGACCATGTAATACCTCTAATAGAAAAACCGTCTTTTGTGGCCAATTCTCCAACAATCTAGAGATGCTTTGTTCATAAAATAAACTAATGTTTTTTGTGTGAGTTTCTAATTAGATTTGTTGAAGCAACATTTGTGTCAGAATTGTGTGGCCTTTTACAAAAAAATTTATGAACATTTCGCATGTGGTTTATCATTGCAGACGTAGAACCCTTAGAATTGTTCACGCATCTGTTCCACTTTTCTTACATTTAGCTCTATTGTTGGCATTGTTTGGAGATGAAATTTTTGTAAAATATTCCCAAACTGCTGTTGATGATGATGACATATTTTTTTTTGAATATTGTTGCTTTGCAATTTCAACTGCGAATAGTGTGAAGTGTAAAAGTAAATTATTTAATATATGTTCGTTATTATTAACAACAGTTTATCAATTACCTATTATTTTTATAGTATATTACATATATATATATATATATATATATATATATATATATATATATATATATATATATATATATATATATATATATATATATATATATATATATATATATATATATATATATATATATATATATATATATATATATATATATATATATATATATATATTATTAGTCTTACCCAATCAACAAATTCAAATTTAGCGATAAACAAAGTTATTGTTTTTGTTGATTTTGTGTTAGGTTCAATACGAAACGAAATGAAGATCACAAATGCATTACTACTTTGATTCAAAATTAAAGTACACCGAGAAAAAAAAATAGTTGGTTGCAATAAAAATGGTGATTAATATTAATAAATTGGTAGTTAAAAATGACTAACTACGCCCGTAGTGAAATTTAGTTGTTTTAAATACATAAGGGTAGTAATATGTGCAATACTCTGTGTTGAAAAGTAATAAAATTTTTTATTATTTTTAATACAAAATTTTGTAAAACTTACTTTCGACGTAGTAATTTTAAATACGAAAGATATTGGTGATTTTAAGTCGTAATTGGCTTTACTATGTTTCTTTGTATAAATTAAAAGTACTAGAGTTGTTTTGTATACGATTGGTAGTATAAACAATTGTTGAGATTAGTAGTTTTCACAACTATAAACAAAATATCGTAGTAATTATAAAAATAACAAATATTGATTTTTATTACCTACTGGTAGTAATTTCAGTTATTGAAAGTAGTAGAAACAATAACTTTTTTTTCAAAATTAATTGTTTATTTATTTTTTTAGAAAAATGTTATAAAAATATTGACACGACTCGTTGTCTTTACCACATAATTAAAAAATTGTGAAATCGATTTTATTTCATCGAACTCCACCCGTGATCCTACCCATTTGTTAGTTTGGGAGGTACCAGGTGAGCTACAAAACGATGAAACTGTTGTAGCTGTAGCAACTAAATCCTGAAAAATAAATTTAGTTATTTAAAATATTATTTTTAACAATAACAAATCCTCACATTTTCTTTCTTCCACTTTTATTCATTGCTACGGAATATAATATAACTCTTTGATAAGTACTAAAATCCATTTTCCACTTATCAACAATTAAATTATGTAATTTAAAACTATCATCTGTAAAAGCAATGGTTTCAACACCATCATCATCAACACCATCTCTTTTTATATTTTCATTTCCAGACACACACTCCGTAGACTCAAGCACAGATTCAATTATTAAATCATCGTCATAAATTACAACATCGTCACTTCCAAAAATATCCACATATTCCATTTTAAATATTACAATAGTAAATGCCACTTTAAAACCTTTAACTCTCAAAAATGTAATGAGGAAACAACATGTTTATTCCTGTTTAGTTAAAAGTCAAATAATACCAGTATAATAAAATGAATTACGGTAGTAGATATTTTACTATTTTGAGTAGTTGAAGCTACTACGCTGAGTATTATTAGTGCACATATAATATATTAGTATAGGTTAGTTGCAATTAAATATTAAAAAATTACTTGTTGTATTGTACAACATGATTTCAACAAAATTTAAACGTTAAAACAAACGTTTTAACGATTTTTATATATATTTATAATTTATATATATACACAACAAAATAATAAAGTTAAATAAATTAATTAATGTAAAAAAATT
This sequence comes from Diogma glabrata, assembly GCA_963693315.1. Classification (NCBI taxonomy): domain Eukaryota; kingdom Metazoa; phylum Arthropoda; class Insecta; order Diptera; family Cylindrotomidae; genus Diogma; species Diogma glabrata. Next base: position 390,997,149 of record OY856187.1, read on the forward strand.
AAAACATCTTGAAAAGAATTTTTAACTCTAACAGCGTTTGAATCATTTGGCAAATAGTATAAATGAATGGGCGAGCCATCGAAATCCTCGATATTTTTAAAATAAATTTGTTCGTTCCCTATTATGTATGATTTAAAATGAATATCATAAGTTTTAATTTCAAAATTTTTACAATAAACATAGATGTTATTATTTTTGATTAATAAATGTTCAATTTCAAATAAATCGAATTTATCGTTTATAATGTCCTTAATTCCTTAATCTCCCTAATTCTTCCTCTCTAATTCCACATTTGAAACACTTCATGATTAGATTTTTTATCAACCATTTTTACATTAAGAGCAAAATTCTACATAACCTTGTTTTAGAGAAATGTGTTTTAACCCTAAAACATTCATTTCATTCATCTATAATGCAGTTGTATTAACTATATTTTGTAATAAAAATTGTAGCAATAGTATTGTTTTATCATTTCAAATATTAATTGTTACTACCAAGTTTTAGTTAAAATAACTAGATTTAATAACTATTTATTTTCACTATTTTTTTTATTAGGAACAAATACCTCAATCCTTAAAATTAGTACGTGTAATCATATTTACTACTGACATTTGTATATTTAATAACTTAAAAGACAGTTGTAATTTCAACTACAGCGTAGTTAATTTTTTACTACACGTATTTTTCTCGGTGTAGCTATTATAAATTATTACTTAGTTGTTATAGCTTAATCCTTAAACCAATTACTGCTAGCCTCTTCTTTGAATCAGTAGACAACACATAAATTAAATTTAGACAGAAAATATAGAAAATAAATTAAAATTTAAAATTTGTTGAAAACCGGTTTACGGTTACAATTTGATACGCTGGATACCGCGTTTTCGGTTTTCGGTTAACCGAACCGTGCAAACTCTAGTTTAAGTTGAAGGAGTTTTGCGGCAAAAGTAATGTCGAACATAACCAACTTATTGGATACAGTGAAACTCGCTGGCTGGCGGTAATTAGCCAGCACTAGAAAGAATTTTGAAAATGTACGAACCACTGTAAGCACATTTCCTAGCGGTTGAAAAATGTCCAATTAAAATAAAAGAACTTTTTGAAGAGTTAAATAGTAAACAAAAAGTAAAGGAAAGCATTAAATAGTAAATTTATGCACAATCTAGATAGTACGTTTTCACCGTCCCACTTTCTCGCAATAGAAATTCTAATTAGTTAGTATTTGGAACAATGTTTGCATTTTGTCCCATTTTTTTAACGATTTGGCTCTGGTCAGTTTAGGATAGACATAACTCTTTCTCTCTGAGACAAATAAAGGAAAACAAAAAAAAAAAAAAAACGATTCGACATAAGAGGAGTCACGTAGGGATTGCAATCCCGTGGTGTTTTATGGATCCTGGGACTACGTGACTCATAAATTTTAAATCCCAGGATGCCCAGGATTGTATAGAAAAACCATCCTTTTTTTGATGCTGCACGATCTGCTGTCGTTTACAAATTCACTCTCTGAACAGTTACAAAGCAAGGATATCATAATTTCTAGCACAAGCGCTTTAATTAAAACTACTTTCTTGATGCTTAAACAATGCAGAGATGATACTAAATTTAAAATTATTTTTAACAAATGAAGGGATTTTGCAGAACTTTGCGGCATTCGCTTCGATGAAACGACACCAGAAGACAAAGATCTAGCAGGGTAACCGAGGTAGCTCAAAATCATTTTATTTTTATTTCTAAGTCCATGCATTTAAATGCTTTTAAATATATGTGTGTATAAAAATGTGTATGTTATGTTTTACGAAAAAAATCTTTTTATGTCATTTAAATTCTCGCCCCCCCCTAGGATTTTGGTGAAATGACGCCTCTGGTCTATGGTCTGGCAATATAAAGACTTTAAAACACAATTTTTAGTCAATATTACTTCGGTTTGAAAGACCTAAGTATTACATTGTCGAGAAAAAAGTGGAAATCTTACCCCCACTTTTTTGTAATTTCTCGACGTTTTAGGTCATAACGATTCTAGAAAAGTACAAAATAATGTGTGTCTGCACAGTTGAAAAAGTTACTGCCACTTTTAATACAAGATTTGCTATATGGGTTATGTAAAACAAGTTATTATGAAATTGCAAAGCAAATGTTGCATTAAAACTAATTCTAATGCAAAACTACAAATTTTAAGGCAACTCTAACATCATAATTTATTTTTTATAGAAATGGTAGAAGTTTGAAAACAACTTGGTACGCCAGAAGTTTGAAAAAACTTGCTAATGCCAAAAGCATTAAATTTATCGTTAGAGCAAGCTTTGCATTATTTTATAATGAAGACTTCCGTAGGACCTATATTTGTAGCAATTTGCATTACATATTCAGCTTATTTTCGACTGTGTGTCTACGGGCGGCCGGTCGACTGAGTTGGCACTCATAACCGACGAAATCTAGAAAACCCTTAGAGGGATTTCAAAAATGCTTATATCTAAAACTAAGTATACTCAATGGTATGATCTGAAAGAACGATGTATTCGATAACTGTACTGGAAGTGTGTCACACAAATCGTCAAGTGTGTCTAAACAAGGAAATTTGCATATTTTTTACTTAAAAAAACGTTCATTTTAAGTGATTATGAGTAGGAACATTGAATTTGGAGAAATCTTGATGGCCGGGATTGATATTTGATACCAAAAACTAGATTATTGCATTATAAGTTTGTCAAAAAATTTTGTCACGTGTCTCAAAAGAATGATTTTCATTTATTTGTTCACCCAATTTTTTGGAAAAAAATAAAATTAAATATTTGTAAGATATGTAATGTAATTGAATATGATAGACATAGAAACTTTTGAATTTGTTACAAATTTTGAAATTTTGAAAAAAGTATGTATTATGGTTTTTGTTATAATTTTTGCAATATATTTAGAATATTGGAATTAGTTTGAATTTGTGAATTTTGAAAAAAAGTTTCGTTTCTTGATTTTGTAAGAAATTTCCGAATATTTTTGGCATTTTGAAAAAGTCTAAATTTTTGTTTTTATTATAATTTTTGGAATATTTTGGAATTTTGAAAAAAGTTTGTATTTTTAATTTTGGCATAATTTTTGGAATATTTGAAAAAAAAATAGAATTTTTGAATTTTTAAAATTTTAATTTTATAAATATTTTTAGAATTTTAAAAAAAGTTTCAATTTTTGATTTTGTAAGAATTTTTGAATATTTTTAGAATTTTGAAAAAGTTTAAATATTTGATTTTGTAATAGTTGTTGGAAAAATTTTATAGTTTTAAATAACAAAGTATAAATTTTTTATTTTAGAATAATTTTTAGAAACTTTTTGGAATTCTAAAAAAATATGAATTTTTGATTTTGTGACATTTTCTCGAAACGCTAAATGTAGAGGTTTTTGAGTAGTTTGCTGAGTGTATCATATTTTCACTAAATTATGTTAATTTGTGACCTGTTATAATTTTCCACAAACGTTTTGATATTTCGTGTTAGTTTTGTAATAAATTTCTAATCAGAGATAAAATACTTGTACTTTTATAAAGAGTTTTATGTTTGATATACATCGCTGCTCAAAACTAAAAACAATCATAAAATTTTTTTGAAGAAAACTATATCAAAATTCTTAACCCAGACCGAAGACTTGATATCTCAGAGCTGTGAGATTTCAGCCTCTTCATATTTTTATAATGTGCTCTTTTACATTCACTAAACTCTCTGCGTGCGAATTTTATTCGCACTTGTCGAACTTTTTGTTATTTAAAAAACACTTGTAATCTTTTGTGAAAAAAATTAGCATCCCTTTGTTCTAATGTGCACGTCTAACGCACCGTTATTAAAGTCCAAATAAAGGAGGAAAGTAGCGAAATCTGGATATGACGTTTGTCAATTCTTTAAACTGTGCTTGATAATTTTATAAACCGGAAGTCCGTGGTTTGCCAAGGAACGTTTACTGGAAACTCAAAACTTTCTGATAATTTAAACTTGAATTTAACCATTAATTTTAACTAGCTTAGCATAATTATACAAAAAATTTCGTTGTCAGAAACAAATAAAAATGCAATAAAATTGCATTTTGCACATTTTGATAAGAAATGCGATAAAAATTTACTATAAAATTTCAAAAGAATATTTAATACGTACAGTGCTTTCCTCATATCAGTACATAACGTTTAAAAATATTATATCAGTATGTTAAAATTTTACTTGTCTATTTTATTTGCACTGCATATAAAAGGATGTTCTAGTACAACTTGTGAAACGCATGCAACATTATTGAGTTGTGCTCCATCCAACTGCCCACAAACCTGCGCTTGGTATCAAAAAACATGTACTCTACCAAGCTCAACATGCAAAGAAAGGTGCTATTGTGATCCTGGATATGTGATTTTTAACTGCAAATGTCAACTTACAGCAACAGTTTGCTGTCCACCGAATGAACATTATTTGTATAATGGACCAAATTGTCAAGTTACTTGCAGTAATCGACAATGCACATCATCAACAGGCAACCGGGGATGTTTCTGTCTACAAGGTTTCGTACGAGATGCATCTGGTGTTTGTCAGTCAAATAATATCTGCTCAGCATCATATTGTGGAAATTTAAATGAAGTGTTTCGAGCTTGTTCACAACAATGTGAAAAAACCTGCAATAATCCAAGTGGAAGTGGAAATTGTAGAACAAATCCATGCAGAGGGAAATGTGTATGTAGAGGAGGTTATATTCGTGATGATAATAATAATTGCATTCGACCATCATCGTGTCAACCGGCATGCGATTCGACAACTTGCTCTGGAAATGAAGCATTCAATTCATGCAATAAAAATCCCACTTGTCAAGATCCTACCTCGACATCAACACCTCCTTGTACTTATGGTTGTTTTTGTGTTGCTGGATTTGTAAGAGATCCTATTACAGACCTATGTGAACCTATTTCGACATGCTCAAGTAAGTAACTTAATATACTAAGAGCCCGCGACGGTCAGACCTTCGTTATTTTATAAAAGCTGAAAGTTTCTCTGCGCATTCCCCCTACTCAGGTAGGAACGATTAGCGACATAGGAAGTTTGGATCATAGTGGCTTTGGCAGGGAGCAGGTTCCATAGGGGCCTCCAAAGTTTCGTGAAAGTATAAAAGCTAATTTTTTTATATATTCTTCGGGATAGTATTTGAAGTCACGTTACCCATTGCCAGACACTTACTATCGTGGAAACTCCCTGCCAGACACCATTAAACTTTAAACTTTAAGGGTGTCTGGCAGGGGGTTTCCACGATAGTAAGTGTCTGGCAATGGGTGACGTGACTTCTAATACTATCCCGAAGAATATATAAAAAAATTAGCGTTTATACATACTTTGACGAAACTTTGGAGGCCCCTTTGGAACCTGCTCCCTGCCGAAGCCACTATGATTCAAACTTCATATGTCGCTAATCGTTTCTACCTGAGTACAGGTATGCGCAGAGAAACTTTCAGCTTTTATAAAATAACGAAGGTCTGGCCGTCGCGGGCTCTTACTCTATAAATATTTAACTATGCTTTTGAACGATAATGAATGTTATAAAAAACTAATATATGAAAAAATAATAAGGGCTGGAGAGTTAATATCCCCGTTGCTTTTAACTTTTTTCAACACAATATTATTATTTTTTAACATATTAATAAAACTACATATTTCTATAATTTTTAAAATCATAAAATTAGGTGCAAAAAATAAAAGATTTTTTTTGGATTCTCTTTTGAAGGACAAATAACTAGATCATACATATAGCTTAATCGGCGCGAAAGCCGTTATTATTAATGTTATGATGCACGCTGATAGGCCCGATATGTGTTTTAAGCTCTATGCGTAGCAAGATTTACGTTCCCATTTTTAAATCGCAGTCTGTGTGCCTCAAAAATTGCACTTGTCGTTCTTGTAATGAATCAACAATATTCTTTCATGGCACTTTCACCCAAATATTTGTGAATTTTCATTTTTTTCAGAAAAATATTTAAACACGTTTATATAGCAAGCCCTTTGATCCAAAAGAGACACGCGCTGTAAACCATTCGTTCCATGGAGAACAGACGCTCGAGTTGCATTGGTTTTAAGGCACCAATGACTTTCCATAACATAGAATCATTAAGTATAAGCAATATGTACTCTGCCGCTCTCAAGTACACTAACCTAATTCTGTTTAAGCTACCCATGGAGCATAGTGTAGTGGCTGCAAGGGCGTGAAGGTTGTAGCTATAGTGTCACTAGCATCACAAAAAACAACAAAAAAGGAAAATGAGAAACCCCATCAATTTGTGCAAAACACCTCAAAAACTAATTAGTTCGTCTTATGGAAAAGAACCCAACACCCGTAACACAAATTATAATTCCTATTACACAATACATTACACACTTTTTAGTAAAATAAGAATATACCAAGTTTCAACAAAATTGATCGAGTTATTGAAGTTTTAAAAAAAACAGTGGCCAGGAGCAAATTTACTCTTCTAGATACTCTGTCAAAGTTGAGTAAAAAACTCAGAGCTTCCATATATATTTAAACCGGGATAAGTTTACGCTGCATATAAATATCGCTGTTGAATCAAAATCTCACGCGTTTTCAATAAAAATTTAGCACATTAATTTTTAAAATTTTCAGAAATAACTTACCAAATAAGATAGATAAAAAGGAGACAGGAAAATAAAATAGCAAATGTTTTAAATTTCATTACATACAATCATGTGATATGATGACAAACAAAACATTAGGTCAATGAACTTTATAGTATTATTCATTCTTGTGATATTTTAAAAACTTGATTTTCTGTTTTTTTGGATATCATCAAAACTGAGCCGATTTTGGTAGGAAAGACTAAGCCCTAAGATACGCTAAAATACATTGATTCTGAACATTTTCATTTAAATCGAGCAAACCAAAGCTGAGAAAGCGTTGTAAAAATTTTGGCTACTGGTGTAATCATTCATTATCCACATACAGGTTTAAGCCCGGTTAAAGGTTTAAGAGCTCAGCAAGTTACTTGTGTGGTGGTTTTCCCCGTTACTTTCGTTTGAATCCGATCATGCACGGCATGATGACGGGATGTGGCTCGTCGAAGGGAGGATTACTCGACCGGATTAATTTGCTGTTACCACCAACTCTTTGCCGTGCCTGAATTCGATAAAAACACCTACTTACTTCATGCCGCTACGTGTACACACTCACTCACTGATCTTATATGAACTTAAGTTAGCATCATAATGGATGCTAATTGAAAATCACAAAGTTTATATTGTAAAAATAAAGAGAACATAAAATTAAATAACTTAGCTTAATTATCCAGTTGGTGACTGTTGATGAGTTGTCCTATTGACCTCTGTTTTATTTATATTTTTTTATCTTCATCCAATGAACAGTTAAAATTCCTTATGTTTTTATTTTCAATCCCTGATATGTTGAACCAGCTATCGTACCACATATCTTCCTAGCCACAACAGTTGATAATCTTTTGTATTATAAATTTCAACCAGAATTCACTCTTCCCTTTTTAAATTAGTTGGCCCGACTTAAACGAATAACTTGCTCGCCAATCTTTTCAAGGTTTTGTATTTTCATAAAAACAACAGTATTTTATTCTTATTTTTTTTTGAATAATTATATTCTTTTAATCACACTATCAAATTCAATAATTTTTTTTTGTTCACATGATATGATTCCAACTAAAATACAAAATTCAATCCCTTATTGGGTTAATTAATATTTAAATTTTTTTTAAAACTTAATTAAAATATATAAGTTTACTTTTTAGTTTTTCATAAAAATAACAACCGAATATTTTATTTATATATTTTCTCTTATCGTGATTCTAATTCGAATTGATTCATTTCATCCTCTTTTTTGATTTTATTGCAATTAATTAAAAAAGAGGGCAAATGTGTCTAATACATTTAAAAAAATGAATATTCACCAAAACTTGTTTTTGTTTTAATTTTATCAATTTCTTATTTCGTTTATATATAGGGTAGCGTAAAACCTATTTTTGAACCACTACACTTGTGACTTGTGAGTAAACATTCATTGATAAATAATTTATGCAGATTACATGTGAACTTGGACAGTATTCCATGTGGCTGTGTCTATCTTTTCTTATTAAATTAGTGTTGTTGGTTCTTGCTTTTTTACATTTTAAATTGCTAGTTTACTGCAAGTTAATACTAATAGCTAGAAATAAATATCTAAAATTAATTCAATTAACTTTAAAAAATATAAAAAAGTTGCGACACAAAATACAGAAAGACATACTATTTTGATATAAAACAGAAACTGTGTTTGGTATGAGATACCGGAATTGGTTAATAAATAAAGTTAATGTGTTCCTCGTGTTGTGTGCTACCAATTTTAAACAAGTTTGTATATAGAATGTTGATATTGAATATATAAATATTAGTATTATAAAATGTGTTTATTATTATATTGTAGCTATCTTTATCGTAGACTTACTACCTTTTCAAATTTACAAAAGGGGACTGGATAATATAATCACCAACTTAAGTAACAATCCCAGTTTTTCTATTATGTGTTTCCTCTCCTACACCAAGCGAAATTAAAGATTTTCTCTAACAAAAACAAACAGTCAAATTGTGTTGCGTCTATTTTATTTGTTAATAAAAAGTGTCGTGTAATTACCACGCGCTTCGTATCCAAATTTCTACATCATTAAATTGGTAGGTCATCTACAGAATTCAGACAAAAATTTGTAAAATCGGTTGGATTATTATTCATTTCCATCTGCATCTCTTATTCTGTAATCTCGTGCATACGTACATTCAATCTCGTGCATACTCAAGCAGCTATACATGTGAATATTTTCGGCTCTATATTCCTGCTTTATATGTTCCCAAAAAAATGACAACCATTCTTTTGACCCACTTGACAATCATTTTTTGACAATTTTATAATGCAATAAGTTAGTTTTTGGTCTCACATACCAATCCTGACCGTCGTAATGACTTAAAATGAACGTTTTTTAAGTAAAAAATATGCAAATTTGATTGTTTTGACACACTTTACGAGTTTTTTGCTCTTACCATTAATGCTCTTACATAATTCCAGAAACAAAAAATTTTAAAATCCCTTCAGCGGTTTTCTAAATTTCGTCGGTTGTGACGGCCGGCAGGCAGATTTTGTTTTGCTTTTTTAGAATCAGTAGGTCCTAAAACGTCGAGAAATGCCAAAAGGGGGGACGGGAAGAATTTCACTTTTATCTCGAGAATTTTTCTCGACCGAAATAATAGATGAAGAATCGAATCAAAACGCCGATGATGTTAACCCGATGCTTACTGATTTTTTTTAAACTTCGGTAATAGTTTTTTATTATTTTTGTACATAGTGGCTCGAAATTTCTTAAGAAATTTAATGACAATCAAATATTACAATTAAACTGTGTTTGAACGGGTTATTCGATTTGAGTAAATTTTTAGGGTTCCGTTTTTTATACGGAACACTATTGGTGAGAGTAAAACGTGTTTTTCACATTATATCGATTATCTCGTAAACTATAAATGCTATGGACTTGAAATTTGGCATGCGTACAAAACTAACCTGTCCACATGAAATGACGGATACAAATATACAAATACAAATATTTAAAGTGGTTTTCGTTTGGTTTACAAGGCTGAGATTTGAGACCTTTGAGAAAATACATTTTTTTATAGATTTAAGTAAGGTATCATATGAAAGGGCTTTATTTCAGTATTCCATAAAAATTTATTTTGGAATCTTACACCTCACCATTTTTTGTATAATTTTGAATAATGACGTTTTTTTCGCGTTTTCTTACCTCGATTAGCTCCGAACCTATCTGATCGAAAATTTTCAAATGTACTTAAAATGATAAAAAAATTAGTACGTTTTTAATAAACAATGAGGGGTAAAAACACTATTTAAAATGTGGTCAAGTGGGGTGTCATTTGAAAGAGCACTTAATTTAAAAAACAAAGCAATTTTTTTTAGAACTTTGCGATGCCCAGGTTTTGAGTTATAGTAAAAAAAGTGCGAATTTAGACCGTTCCCCCCCTACGTTCCCCCCTACGGACACTGATCGACAGAAAAATTTGTAAAAATTCACAGTTAGGAAATTTGCTAAATTTTGTACGGAAACTATAGCGAAGTCGAAGAGGACCGGGGTAGAGGGGGTAAAAAAAAACTTGTTTTGACCCAAGCGAGTGGGGTGTCATATGAAAGAGCACCTAATTTGAAATTCGTTGTAGTTTTTTTTAGAATTTTTCGGTGCCCAGTTTTTGAGATATTGTCAAAAAAGTGCAAAGTCCTGACCGTTCCCCCCCCATACGTTTCGACACTGATTGACAGAAAAATTTGTAAAAATTCACAGAGTTAGGAAATTTGCTAAATTTTGTATGAAAACTATAGCGAAGTCTCCAATAATTATATTTGTGTGTGTTTAGAGGACCAGGGTAGAGGGGGTAAAAAAAAACTTTTTTTGACCCAAGCGAGTGGGGTGTCATTTGAAAGAACATCTAATTTAAAATTCGTTGCAATTTTTTTTAGAATTTTTCGGTGTCCAGTTTTTGAGTTATTGTGAAAAAAGTGCAAAATTCACACCGTTCCCCCCCATACGTTTCGACTCTGGTTGACAGAAAAATTTGCAAAAATTCACAGAGTTAGGTAATTTGGTAAATTTTGTACAAAAACTATAGCGAAGTCTCCAATAATTATATTTCTGTGTGTTTAGAAGACCGGGGTAGAGAAGGTAAAAAAAAACTTTTTTGTACCCAAGCGAGTGGGGTGTCATTTGAAAGAACATCTAATTTAAAATTCGTTGCCCCCTCCATACGTTTCGACACTAAATGACAGAAAAATTTGGAAAATTTCACAGAGTTAGGAAATTTGGTAAGTTTTGTATGAAAACTACAGCACAGTTTTTGAGTTATGGATAAGAAAGGGCTAAATTCAGATCGTGCCACCGCTTACCTTTCGACGATGACTGACTGAAAAATTTGAAAACATTCACAGAGACAGGAGTATTGGTAAATTTTGAATGAAAATCATATCGAAGATTGAAATAATTATATTTCTGTGTGTTTATGGGATGGGTGTGGGGAGGGGGAAAAACCATTTTTGACCCAAATGAGTGGGGTGTCATATGAAAGAGCACTTAATTTAAGAAATGTTACAATTTTTTTAGAATTTTGCAATGCAGAGTTTTTGTGTTATTAAAAAAAAATATTTTTAGTATGTAGCCTTTCCACACCCCTAAATTTCAACACTCGATTGACCGAAAAAATAATAAAATTTAATCCATTTACAAGGTGGTGTAATTGGATCTTTTTTGAGTTACCAAAAACATCTATGGATAATATTTAACCTGAATTAACATTTTTTTTGCCATTTTTGATCAATGTAGATTTGATTGTAATTTACTATTGACATTTAAAATCTAACATTTATTTTGTTATGTGTCTATGGTCTGAAAATATAAGGACATTACAACACAACTTTTTGTCAATAATTTTTGATATTGTGTTCTTTTACATTCACGGAACCCAGTGGCGTAGCTAGCATGGGTGGCACCCGGGGCGGATATTGTGGTGTCACCCCAAGAATGAAAACTGTCAAAATTAATAAAAAGCCAATAAACGTGGGGGGGGGGGGGGGTCAATATAAAGCAACAAACATTTTCATAAAACGAAAAAATTATATTGTAATATGTAAAACATTTCCATAATATGGAGTCAACTTAAAATTCAACTTAAGTAAATTAAATAAGTGATGCATAAGTTTCAACTTCGAAATTATTATCACCTCAACGGCGTAATCGATAGCGTGTCGGCCTAAGGATTCGAACCAGGCACTGAGGAGGAAGGTTCGAATTCATCCGAAACACGAAAAATGCGAGGTGGAGTTTTTTTCTGAGAAACTTCCGACCATACCTTTGAATTGAAAACATTTTAATTACTTCTTTACTTACTTGAGTTAAATTGATCTCAAAAAATCCCCAATATTGTAATATATTTTTTTTAAATACAAGAAAAGTGTAACGTACAAATATAATAAATAAAAAAATTATTTATAGTATTATTTCATTCTTCGGAATATTTCTTTTTTGCGTAAATTTTT
>OY856187.1:391009451-391059227 GCA_963693315.1 Diogma glabrata
AGGAAAATTAAGAGATAAAAAGCTTGAGTTACCAAATACAACCTGTACGGTTATTTTACCGTAATACAGTGTTCTTACTTAGAACTGGGAAAAATAGAACAAGGAAATTTGAACAAGGAAATTTGAACAATTGTCCAAAAGGACCAATCAGAGATTAATTCCTAGAATGTTATCTATAAAAGAAATCTTTTAAAGGTTTTGAAACAAAACTAATTGAAAGAAGTTTATTTATAACAATTGTTTTATTCTATTTAGTGGATTTCCATAAAGGTCACCAATTTTCCATTAAATTGTCTGAGAAGTGTAAACAAAACCTAACTGTTTCAATCAACAAGCTTGATTTTCGCAAAAGTAGTCAAAAGTTTTTTTTTCATTTAAATCTTCTAAAAGTTCAACCAGAATTATTATCTATTGAATTCTAAACAATTTCAACGAATTCCACAAGATTAAAAATTTTTCCTTTTAATTTTCTAAAACTCTAATAAGAATCATTTCACAAGAATCGAAATTCCATTTAAATTTCTACAAGTCCAACCAGAATTATTATCTGTTAAAATTCTAATCAATTTCAACGAATTCCACAAGATTAAAAATTTTCCTTTAAATTTTCTAAAAGTTTAACAAGAATTATTTCACAAGAATCGAAATTCCATTTAAATTTCTACAAGTCCAACCAGAATTATTATCTGTTAAAATTCTAATCAATTTCAACGAATTCCACAAGATTAAAAATTTTCCTTTAAATTTTCTAAAAGTTTAACAAGAATTATTTCACAAGAATAAAATTTAATTATTATCCAAAAGTTAATAGCAGAAATTAAAAAAAAGGAAATTCTATTTATTCAAAGGTGTAAATATTTTCAAATGACTCACCCACTCTATCCAGCGGCTTCCCCGCAGTGAGTTATTGTGATGATGTATTACTACCAATTTAAGATATCCAGCGACTTCCAGATTGAAGGTTGTTGAAATATTTAATTCTGCCAAAAGTTGAATTGTTGTGTGTTACTTTCCACCAAATTAATAAGTTTTCCTCTATCCGGCGGCTTCGCAACTGTGCGTTATGTGTAACGATGTAATTCTGCCAAATTAAATATCTAGCGGCTATAAGATTGAGGGTTGTTGAAATATTTTAATTCTGCCAAAAGTTGAATTGTTGTGTGGTACTTTTGTAATGGCTTGTGGCTGGTTCCGCTCCTGGCAAGGTCGCCAAAATATGTTGTGCCCCAGTTTACAGCGAGTTTCCGTATAGTTTCTTTTATGATTTGTATTTTTAAAGAATTTCACAATTTATAAATTGGTATTTAAAAGGTTGTTGGATCCTCAGTTATATTTAGACTTCCCAAAATGTTAAATCGCCAAAATGTTGGAGATGTTCAGATGAGTTGTAGATGTAATTAATAACACTCAGAACTTAAACTTCCATAAAATCATTTATTGAATATTCAAAGATTTCACAATTTGATTTTAGTAATTACTTGTATAACAAATTTCTCAAATTCCTGTTACAACTTTTAATAATAACAACCAAAAATTAGAGCTTCTTAGCTCACACAAAACCACACCACAACTGACTCTGGTTAGCTTCAGCAAAATCAATTTTAAATGTTTGACCAATCAGCGGTCAGGTGAACTCATATTTCGTTTTATAAAATAAGTTGATTACGTGCTTAAAATTGCAACTAAGCATTTTTGAACTACTAAGAAATTGAATTCTTGTTTATTATTTGAATTAAGAAATCTTAAATATGAAATTGTTTAATTAACGAAATTTGATTTAGGTGAATACCTTATACAATGTATGTTTATACACCGGGTGTATAATGTGTAAAGAACTTTAGAATTGTACATGACTAAGGGACTGGTGTGGTGGACCACAACATTACCCCGTTATTATAAAAAGATATTCCTTACAATTATGCTAAGGAATATCTTATAGATAGCACTATTTCATTTTAGACATTTTAATTGCTGGTTGGTCAGTTGTAGCGTTTACAAAATTCTTTTGCCTCCCTTGAATTTACATAAAAATTTCACAGGGATCAATATTAAAATTCAGTATCATAAAATATTACCTTAAAATACAATGTTTATTCTTAAATCTAAGTACAATAAGATTTTATGTAATTATCAAATATTATTATTTAATTATTCATTTCAGATAATAGTAAGTCAAATAACAACAATAAAACCATCAATTAAGCAAAAGGTTCTTTCATTTATTCATCTTATTCCCTTTCCTTCACTGAGACCACTATAATCTATACTATATTTTGAGCTTTCAAATGGGTTACAGTGGCTTTAACAAATCTTTGTTTTAAATATTTTATAAAAAAATAAGCGAGTCCTAAGAACATCAAACATAGGAATATCCCCATTAGAGTGTATGCAGTGAAACGTCCTCCTTCGACGGGACTATTTGTTAACTGATTATTGCTCACCGACTGAGGTGCAATGATTACCTCCTTGTCTTTAGTACTTTGGTTTCCCATAATGAATCCCAATTTAAAATAAATGCTCCGGAATACCTATGTAAGATAAATAAATTCTGGTAATTACACGAAATTTTAAAGTGACACAAGCTTTAGCACGTGTATAAGCAAGAGGTAGGTTAGTGAGTTTAAGTAAAGTATGGTTTCAACCTGTTGTTGTGGATTGCCTTCCTTTTGCCCTTAATCCACAATGTAGAAGTAACTTCTGTGGGGACTTGTATCACTTCGAAAAACACATTCGGCTTATTATCTAAGTATATATTCTCTTTGAGCAAGCAATTTTTTAGCCCTTCCAGATGCATTAAATGTGACCAAATCCTTTCCAATCCTATCCAATCCTATCCAATCCTATCCAATCCTATCCAATCCTATCCAATCCTATCCAATCCTATCCAATCCTATCCAATCCTATCCAATCCTATCCAATCTTATCCAATCCTATCCAATCCTATCCAATCCTATCCAATCCTATCCAATCCTATCCAATCCTATCCAATCTTATCCAATCCTATCCAATCCTATCCAATCCTATCCAATCCTATCCAATACTATCCAATCCTATCCAATCCTATCCAATCCTATCCAATCCTATCCAATACTATCCAATCCTATCCAATTCTATCCAATCCTATCCAATCCTATCCAATCCTATCCAATACTATCCAATCCTATCCAATTCTATCCAATCCTATCCAATCCTATCCAATCCTATCCAATCCTATCCAATCCTATCCAATACTATCCAATCCTATCCAATTCTATCCAATCCTATCCAATCCTATCCAATCCTATCCAATCCTATCCAATTCTATCCAATGCAATCCTATCCGGTCTGAGCGGTTGTTTTTCGGGTGTAATGTCACGGCAGTGATTGCAATTAACGTACCATACGCAAGAGAAACCCAGCAACTACAATTATTCCATACAGATACCCTTATTACCAATTTCTCAAATGAACCCAAATTCTGAATCAATTATAATAATTATTATCAACCCCAAACCCTTTTTTTCCAAAATGAACCCAAAACTGAATGTAATATTTATTTACTAAACTCAACTCTTTTAATGGAACCAATTCTTAAAAATTTTTCCACTTTCACCAATGAAACCGACAATTGACAACCAATTCTTAAGCCATTATTTATAATAAAACAAATTAAATTAATTTTCACTAATTTGATTATTGTTATTTGATTATTAATGACGATTATTTGATTATTAAAGACTATTAATATTTCACCAAATTGATAATTTAAAAAAAAAATTTTCCAATCTAATTCATGAAACTTTACTTAAAAGCTTACTACCTTGTACATGACATTAAATATTTAAACTTTTCAAAATTCCAAAAAAATTATAACAGATCAAAAATTCAAACTTCCTTTCCCAATTCCAAAATATTGCAACGCTTATTACAGAAAAATTTCCAATTCCCTTCCACCAATTCGATAGTTAAAAAGTTTTAATTAACTAATTTAAGACACATCGAATTATTTATTATTTACTTAAAACCCCAAAAATTTTTGATTAATTAATGAAATATTTTTAATTAATTATTATTCCTTATTATTATCATTATCATTATTCATTATTTATAATAAAAATCCTGTAAAAATTTATTTATAATAAAAATCCTTTCTTCTTTCTTTTCTAACTATTAAATTATTTCCACCAATTTGACAATTGAAAATTACCATTATAAAACTTTCCAACTAATAATTTTCCAAATTTTCCAATCTAATTCATGAACTTTACTTAAAAGCTTGCCACCGTATACATGCCATTAAATATTATAAATAAATATCATTATAAACTTTCTAACTAATAATTTTCCACTAAATAGACAATTAAAAAAAAATTTTTTCCAATCTAATTCATGAAACTTTACTTAAAAGCTTACCACTTTATAGATGACATTAAATATTTAAACTTTTCAAATTCCAAAAAAAAAATTATAATAAAATCAAAAACTCGAACTTCCTTTCCAAATTCCAAAATGTTGCAAAGCTTATTACAAAAAAAAATTCCAATTCCCTTCCACCAATTCGATAGTTAAAAAGTTTTAATTAACTAATTTACGACACGTTGAATTATTTTTTTATTTACTTAAAACCCGAAAAATTTTTTATTGTCATACAATAAAAACATGGCAACATTTTGGAATTTGGAAAGGAAGTTCGAGTTTTTGATTTTATTATAATTTTTTTTGGAATTTGAAAAGTTTAAATATTTAATGTCATCCATAAAGTGGTAAGCTTTTAAGTAAAGTTTTATGAATTAGATTGAGAAAAAATTTTTTTTTAATTGTCTATTTGGTGAAAATTATCAGTTAGAAAGTTTTATAATGGTAATTTCCCATTGTCAAATTGGTGAAAAATAATTTAATAGTTTGAAAAGAAAGAAGAAAGAAAATTTTTGTTATAAATAATGAATAATGATAATGATAATAATAATGAATAATAATTAATTAAAAGTAGTTCATGAATTAATCAAAAAAAATTTTTGGGTTTTTAAGTAAATAATAAATAATTCGATGTGTCTTAAATTAGTTAATTAAAACTTTTTAACTATCGAATTGGTGGAAGGGAATTGGAAATTTTTTTTGTAATAAGCTTTGCAACATTTTGGAATTTGGAAAGGAAGTTCGAGTTTTTGATTTTATTATAATTTTTTTTGGAATTTGAAAAGTTTAAATATTTAATGTCATCTATAAAGTGGTAAGCTTTTAAGTAAAGTTTCATGAATTAGATTGGAAAAAATTTTTTTTTAATTGTCTATTTAGTGGAAAATTATTAGTTAGAAAGTTTATAATGATAATTTCCCATTGTCAAATTGGTGAAAAATAATTTAATAGTTTGAAAAGAAAGAAGAAAGAAAATTTTTATTATAAATAATGAATAATGATAATGATAATAATAATGAATAATAATTAATTAAAAGTAGTTCATGAATTAATCAAAAAATTTTGGGGTTTTAAGTAAATAATAAATAATTCGATGTGTCTTAAATTAGTTAATTAAAACTTTTTAACTATCGAATTGGTGGAAGGGAATTGGAAATTTTTCTGTAATAAGCGTTGCAATATTTTGGAATTTGGAAAGGAAGTTTGAATTTTTGATTAATTATAATCTTTTTTTGGAATTTTGAAAAGTTTAAATATTTAATGGCATGTATACGGTGGCAAGCTTTTAAGTAAAGTTTCATGAATTAGATTGGAAAATTTGGAAAATTGTTAGTTGGAAAGTTTTATAATGGTAATTTTCAATTGTCAAATTGGTGGAAATAATTTAATAGTTAGAAAAGAAAGAAGAAAGGATTTTTATTATAAATAAATTTTTACAGGATTTTTATTATAAATAATGAATAATGATAATGATAATAATAAGGAATAATAATTAATTAAAAATATTTCATTAATTAATCAAAAATTTTGGGGTTTTAAGTAAATAATAAATAATTCGATGTGTCTTAAATTAGTTAATTAAAACTTTTTAACTATCGAATTGGTGGAAGGGAATTGGAAATTTTTCTGTAATAAGCGTTGCAATATTTTGGAATTGGGAAAGGAAGTTTGAATTTTTGATCTATTATAATTTTTTTTGGAATTTTGAAAAGTTTAAATATTTAATGTCATGTATAAGGTGGCAAGCTTTTAAGTAAAGTTTCATGAATTAGATTGGAAAAATTTTTTTTTATTATCAATTTGGTGAAATATTAATAGTCCTTAATAATCAAATAATCGTCATTAATAATCAAATAACAATAATCAAATTGGTGAAAATTAATTTAATTTGTTTTATTATAAATAATGGCTTAAGAATTGGTTGTCAATTGTCGGTTTCATTGGTGGAAGTGGAAAAATTTTAAGAATTTGTTCCATTAAAGGAGTTGAGTTTAGTAAATAAATATTACATTCAGTTTTGGGTTCATTTTGGAAAAAAAGGGTTTGGGGTTGATAATAATTATTATAATTGATTCAGAATTTGGGTTCATTTGAGAAATTGGTAATAAGGGTATCTGTATGGAATAATTATAGTTGCTGGGTTTCTCTTGCGTATGGTACGTTAATTGCAATCACTGCCGTGACATTACACCCGAAAAACAACCGCTCAGACCCACTTTATGAATGAACGTGCTGAGAATTCAATTTTTACAGATACTAGTAACGAATCAGTCCTAGAATCCTCTGTCAACGAAGACTGGTCTGGTTCTGGATTTTTGGGTTTTGACGATAGCACAGACATGTCTACCTTCGATATTAAACTTGCGTCAACTGTTATCCCTATTTTTAGTGGAAATCCGAAGGACTTAGATCACTTTCTAGGATGCGCGAAATTTTTGTATGACTTGACACCGGTACCTCAGCGTGAAAGCTGTCTATCGTTTGTGCAGATTGTGAAGATAACTGGTACGGTTGCCGACAGTATTAAAGGGAAAAAGTTCAAAGATATAGCTGCACTAGGACAAGAGCTAAAACAATTGTGCAAACCTGCAAGATCTTCGGAACAGCTCCAAATGGAATTATTTAGACAAAGGCAGAATAACCGAACAGTAAGAGAATTTGCAACTAATTTGGAGTTGATAGTTGAGGAATTGAACTCTACTATGGTAATGAGCCAAGGCGAAGAGTACAGAAAATTCATCGAAACCATTAATGAAAAAACTGCTCTCAAGGTTTTCATTGAAGGACTGAGAGAGCCCACCCGGCTGTATATCAAAACAGGTCGTTTCAAAAACTTAAAGGATGCCATCGAAGCAGCCGTTGATGAAGAGCAACAATCGGTACCTCTCCATGGGGGAGTTTTAAAAAAGGAAGTAGGCTTCTTAGAGGGGCACAATACCACAACTGACCTGTGGATAGGATTGGATAGGATTGGATAGGATTGCATTGGATTGGATAGGATTGGATAGGATTGCATTGGATTGGATAGGATTGGATAGGATTGCATTGGATTGGATAGGATTGGATAGGATTGGATAGGATTGGATAGGATTGGATAGGATTGGATAGGATTGGATAGGATTGGATAGAATTGGATAGGATTGGATAGTATTGGATAGGATTGGATAGGATTGGATAGGATTGGATAGGATTGGATAAGATTGGATAGGATTGGATAGGATTGGATAGGATTGGATAGGATTGGATAGGATTGGATAGGATTGGATAGGATTGGATAGGATTGGATAGGATTGGATAGGATTGGAAAGGATTGGGTCACATTTAATGCATCTGGAAAGGCTAAAAAATTGAAGATGTTAACATTTACCTATGAAAAAAAGAGTGAGCTATTTTATCATATATAGGGGTTCAATGTCATCACTCTAATACACACAGATTGTTTAATTCTGTTATCTTTGACACTTAACCTTGTCAAGACTTAATCCTGTTATCAATGTTAGCTTGCTCAAAGAGAATATATACTTAGATAATAAGCCGAATGTGTTTTTCGAAGTGATACAAGTCCCCACAGAAGTTACTTCTACATTGTGGATTAAGGGCAAAAGGAAAACAATCCACAACAACAGGTTGAAACCATACTTTACTTAAACTCACTAACCTACCTCTTGCTTATACACGTGCTAAAGCTTGTGTCACGTTAAAATTTCGTGTAATTACCAGAATTTATTTATCTTACATAGGTATTCCGGAGCATTTATTTTAAATTGGGATTCATTATGGGAAACCAAAGTACTAAAGACAAGGAGGTAATCATTGCACCTCAGTCGGTGAGCAATAATCAGTTAACAAATAGTCCCGTCGAAGGAGGACGTTTCACTGCATACACTCTAATGGGGATATTCCTATGTTTGATGTTCTTAGGACTCGCTTATTTTTTTATAAAATATTTAAAACAAAGATTTGTTAAAGCCACTGTAACCCATTTGAAAGCTCAAAATATAGTATAGATTATAGTGGTCTCAGTGAAGAAAAGGGAATAAGATGAATAAATGAAAGAACCTTTTGCTTAATTGATGGTTTTATTGTTGTTATTTGACTTACTATTATCTGAAATGAATAATTAAATAATAATATTTGATAATTACATAAAATCTTATTGTACTTAGATTTAAGAATAAACATTGTATTTTAAGGTAATATTTTATGATACTGAATTTTAATATTAATCCCTGTGAAATTTTTATGTAAATTCAAGGGAGGCAAAAGAATTTTGTAAACGCTACAACTGACCAACCAGCAATTAAAATGTCTAAAATGAAATAGTGCTATCTATAAGATATTCCTTAGCATAATTGTAAGGAATATCTTTTTATAATAACGGGGTAATGTTGTGGTCCACCACACCAGTCCCTTAGTCATGTACAATTCTAAAGTTCTTTACACATTATACACCCGGTGTATAAACATACATTGTATAAGGTATTCACCTAAATCAAATTTCGTTAATTAAACAATTTCATATTTAAGATTTCTTAATTCAAATAATAAACAAGAATTCAATTTCTTAGTAGTTCAAAAATGCTTAGTTGCAATTTTAAGCACGTAATCAAACTTATTTTATAAAACGAAATATGAGTTCACCTGACCGCTGATTGGTCAAACATTTAAAATTGATTTTGCTGAAGCTAATCAGAGTCAGTTGTGGTGTGGTTTTGTGTGAGCTAAGAAGCTCTAATTTTTGGTTTTTATTATTAAAAGTTGTAACAGGAATTTAAGAAATTTGTTATTCAAGTAATTACTAAAATCAAATTGTGAAATCTTTGAATATTCAATAAATGATTTTATGGAAGATTAAGTTTCTGAGTGTTATTAATTACATCTACAACTCATCTGAACATCTCCAACATTTTGGCGATTTAACATTTGGGGAAGTTTAAATATAACTGAGGATTAAAATGTTGGATCCTCCGTTATATTTAGACTTCCCAAAATGTTAAATCGCCAAAATGTTGGAGATGTTCAGATGAGTTGTAGATGTAATTAATAACACTCAGAACTTAAACTTCCATAAAATCATTTATTGAATATTCAAAGATTTCACAATTTGATTTTAGTAATTACTTGTATAACAAATTTCTTAAATTCCTGTTACAACTTTTAATAATAACAACCAAAAATTAGAGCTTCTTAGCTCACACAAAACCACACCACAACTGACTCTGATTAGCTTCAGCAAAATCAATTTTAAATGTTTGACCAATCAGCGGTCAGGTGAACTCATATTTCGTTTTATAAAATAAGTTGATTACGTGCTTAAAATTGCAACTAAGCATTTTTGAACTACTAAGAAATTGAATTCTTGTTTATTATTTGAATTAAGAAATCTTAAATATGAAATTGTTTAATTAACGAAATTTGATTTAGGTGAATACCTTATACAATGTATGTTTATACACCGGGTGTATAATGTGTAAAGAACTTTAGAATTGTACATGACTAAGGGACTGGTGTGGTGGACCACAACATTACCCCGTTATTATAAAAAGATATTCCTTACAATTATGCTAAGGAATATCTTATAGATAGCACTATTTCATTTTAGACATTTTAATTGCTGGTTGGTCAGTTGTAGCGTTTACAAAATTCTTTTGCCTCCCTTGAATTTACATAAAAATTTCACAGGGATTAATATTAAAATTCAGTATCATAAAATATTACCTTAAAATACAATGTTTATTCTTAAATCTAAGTACAATAATATTTTATGTAATTATCAAATATTATTATTTAATTATTCATTTCAGATAATAGTAAGTCAAATAACAACAATAAAACCATCAATTAAGCAAAAGGTTCTTTCATTTATTCATCTTATTCCCTTTCCTTCACTGAGACCACTATAATCTATACTATATTTTGAGCCTTCAAATGGGTTACAGTGGCTTTAACAAATCTTTGTTTTAAATATTTTATAAAAAAATAAGCGAGTCCTAAGAACATCAAACATAGGAATATCCCCATTAGAGTGTATGCAGTGAAACGTCCTCCTTCGACGGGACTATTTGTTAACTGATTATTGCTCACCGACTGAGGTGCAATGATTACCTCCTTGTCTTTAGTACTTTGGTTTCCCATAATGAATCCCAATTTAAAATAAATGCTCCGGAATACCTATGTAAGATAAATAAATTCTGGTAATTACACGAAATTTTAAAGTGACACAAGCTTTAGCACGTGTATAAGCAAGAGGTAGGTTAGTGAGTTTAAGTAAAGTATGGTTTCAACCCGTTGTTGTGGATTGTTTTCCTTTTGCCCTTAATCCACAATGTAGAAGTAACTTCTGTGGGGACTTGTATCACTTCGAAAAACACATTCGGCTTATTATCTAAGTATATATTCTCTTTGAGCAAGCTAACATTGATAACAGGATTAAGTCTTGACAAGGTTAAGTGTCAAAGAGAACAGAATTAAACAATCTGTGTGTATTAGAGTGATGACATTGAACCCCTATATATGATAAAATAGCTCACTCTTTTTTTCATAGGTAAATGTTAACATCTTCAATTTTTTAGCCTTTCCAGATGCATTAAATGTGACCAAATCCTTTCCAATCCTATCCAATCCTATCCAATCCTATCCAATCCTATCCAATCCTATCCAATCCTATCCAATCCTATCCAATCCTATCCAATCCTATCCAATCCTATCCAATCCTATCCAATCCTATCCAATCCTATCCAATCCAATGCAATCCTATCCAATCCTATCCAATCCAATGCAATCCTATCCAATCCTATCCAATCCTATCCAATCTTATCCAATCCTATCCAATCCTATCCAATCCAATGCAATCCTATCCAATCCTATCCAATCCAATGCAATCCTATCCAATCCTATCCAATCCTATCCAATCTTATCCAATCCTATCCAATCCTATCCAATCCTATCCAATCCTATCCAATCCAATGCAATAGATAATTTAGGTGAATACCTTATACAATGTATGTTTATACACCGGGTGTATAATGTGTAAAGAACTTTAGAATTGTACATGACTAAGGGACTGGTGTGGTGGACCACAACAAGGTTAAATAATAACACCAGTTTAATTTATTTTCACAACAGTTTTATTTAAAACTTTATTCGCCAAGAATGATAATTATTATTATTTATTTAATTGAGACTTTATTCCCCAAGAATAATACTTATTATTATTTATTTATTTAATTAAAACCTTATTCACCAAGAATAATAATTTTCTTAAAGTTATGTTTTATTAACTTAGAAATTTTTGGAGCTAACTGCTCACTATTTTGTTTACTAATTAATTTTTTAACGACGATATTTTAAGTCGTGAAAAAAGATATTGAATATAATAATGCTTAACGCGAACGTACACTGGATACGTAAAGTACACTGGTTAAGTGATTTGAAAAGTTAAGTGATTCGAAAAGTTAAGTGAATTGAAAAGTTGACTAATAAGTTGACTAAACTGAAAGGATGGGCTGGTCACCACACATGCTATTGATTATTTTTAAGCAAGGACTAGTGTATTTCCATAACAGGGAAAGAAAGTTCCATCATCCACTAGTTTAATACAGGCATTGTTACTTATCCTCACCAACACTTGTCATGAGCTCTCTCCTTGGTAATATAAAGAAAATAATTTCTATTTCCTTATTCTTGATCATTTCTGCACCATTGGTATCTTCAGGATTTTAAGCTCAGTTATTCCAGGCTTCATTTTTCTGATCAAGTACCCACAACAAAGATAAATAAAAAAAGGTGCAGGTTAAAAGTTTCTGAAACTCGGACTACACAATTAGGAGCGTCCAGACCACAGCAACCACCCCGAAAATCGACATCCACCTATTAATGAGTAGTTACTATTTCATGGTTACGATCTATTTCTGAAGCAGACCATACAACTAACCATTGAGTCTATTAATGCAACAAAAAAATTAATGGAACCAGATCACTTAACAATTGGTTACCATTCAAAGGTTACATTAAACCTAAAATTGCTTCTGCGATCGAAATTTATACATAAACAGAATTTAAATAATGATAAGTTAAAATATGAAATAATTATTAAATTAATAACGAACCGACATTGCTTCCGTGTTCCACGATGTTCGCTAATTGAGCTCCTCCAAAAATGTGTGGTGAATCAATTTAAAATATTTGATCCCAAAATAACAATCCTAAGCTCGCTAAGGGAGCCCTTCCAAAAAAATGTTGTGATGAATTAATTTAAAAAAATTTGATCCTAATGTAACAATCCTAAGCTCGCTAAGGGAGCTCTTCCAAATATGTTGTGGTGAATCAATTTAAAATATTTGATCCCAAAATAACAATCCTAAGCTCGCTAAGGGAGCTCTTCCAAATATGTTGTGGTGAATCAATTTAAAATATTTGATCCCAAAATAACAATCCTAAGCTCGCTAAGGGAGCCCTTCCAAAAATTTTGTGGTGCTACAATTTCCTTATAAATAAAAAAAATCACTGTCAATGACTGTAACAATAATTTTCATTTCCAAAAGACAATGGCGTGGTAATTTATTAATTATTTCTTGTAGGTAGCAGCAACTCAAATCAAATAATCTCTATCACAAAAATATGAAACACTATCGTGATATTAATTAATTATTGTAGACGGCAGTAACTCAAATCAAACAATCTCCATCACAAACATAAGAATCACTATCGTGATATTAACTATATATTGTAGACAGCAGCAACATAAATCAAACAATCTTCATCACAAAAATATGAATCACTATCGTGATATTAACTATTTCGAAACGAAATGGCGTGGAAATTTAATAATTAACTATTGTAGACAGCAGCAACATAAATCAAACAATCTTCATCACAGAAATATGAATCACTATCGTGATATTAACTATTTCGAAACGAAATGGCGTGGTAATTTAATAATTAATTATTGTAGCCAGTGGCGGATATAAGGAAAAAGGCCCAGTGGGCAAAATTTTTTCAGGCCCCCCCCCCCATAGAAAATTATGTTGTGTCAGGTGTAACATCTAAAGTGAAAGCTATATATTTAAAGAATTAAACGAATATAAAAATGTTTTTATTTATTCATCTAGCTTTATAAAAGTTTTATTCTTTTTTACATAGAGAAAATTCACATATTTTTGAACCCTCTTCTCGCTTTCTTCTCCGCGAAAACTTCGATGGTTGCATCCAGATCAATTTGATTGGCGACTTGCTGTTCGATGAAAAGTATGCTGAAATCGTCCAATGCTTCAGCACTCATTGTAGAACGTTGACGATCTTTGACTCTCTTCAATGAACTCATTGTTCGTTCTGCGCTGGCAGTGCTGACGGGAAGGGTCAAGAATAAACGCAATAAACTGCAGCACTCCGGGAAACTGCTGATCAAATTTTTTTCAACGATGAAGTTCAAATATTGCAATGGACTATGCTTGGTAGAATCTTGTTCTTGTGAGAAATATATATCCGCAAAACCGATTAACTCATACTTCAGGGCAGTTGTAAAAAAAGTTGGATATTTCTCCATCAAATTGCACACATTTTTTTCAAATTCTTTTTCTTCCATGTTTTTGAAGGATTCAGGTTTGAGAAATCCGAAAAGTGAGTTTATCTCATCAAAACCTTTGGCCCTTTCTTGTAATTCACTGCACATTCTGTCCAGAACTTCAAAGTACCCAATGCGATGTTTCGTTGCCATATCCAAAGAACTGTCCTCTGCTTTCTCGCCTGGCATTTTTTTCGTTCGTCGTTGTCTAATGATCGGAAAATCCAGATTCTTCCATCCCATCTTCTCCCATTGAGATTTAGCTTTCGAAACGAAAGAATCATACTTGCTCTCCTCACGCAAGTTTTGCAAGTTCTTCATTACATTTTCGAGACAATTTTGGGCCATCAAAAGGTCAACTTCTTTTTTCTGTAATTGCACTTCAGCAATGTCAATGAATGATAGGACTGACTGCCACCATGTCAGGTTTAGTAAAAATAGCCAATTGATCGCCAACAGTAGAGAATTTGCGTCCATTATATCTTCTCCAGTAGCCTTTTCTCTCGATGTTTCTCGTTCTAAACAGTTGACAACACAGTCAAGATTTTGGATAATTGCTTCTACTGCTTTCAGTCGTGCAGACCAACGAGTATCACTCAAGCCTTTGATGTGGAGTCTTCGTTTCTGTGACAGCGCTTCGCTTTCGATATCCTCCAATGGCACAGCACACTGTTCATCTTGTGTCTCTCTTCGACAGTCAGAGTTGGTCTCAAAAAGTTCTAGTTTCAATTCTTCCAGAAGTTGGATGCCGAAAGATTTTGTATTTGGAGACAGATTTTTGCTTTCTTGCAAAAGGTTTTCCCATCGCCGATGAGACTGCGAGAAGTATTTGAAAATTCGCTGTAATGTTGCGAAAAAGAGTTTGATTGAAGGGCTGGCAAATTTTTCAGCTGCATGAGATAGAACCAGGTTGAGTTGATGTGCTGTACAATGGATATACGGAACGAAGGCCTTTTCTCCAACATATCTTCTGATAAGTGCTTGTAATCCATTCAGCTCTCCTGACATAACGGGCGCGCCATCGAAAGCTTGACCACATAGATGACTTTTTTCGAATAGATATTTTTCAAACAAGACCCCAATGATGTTATGAGAAATCGAGACAGCATCCCCTTTTTTGATTCGAATGAAACATAAAAAGCGTTCTTTGATGCATAGTATCTTGGCTCCTGTCTCATTTTTTTGGATTGTAACGTATCGCACCAATATAGCCATTTGGTCCAAGTGAGCAACATCAGTTGTTGAGTCAGCGATCAGTGTGAAAAATTTTGCTTCTTTGCATTCATTAATAATAAAATTTCGCGTTTGATCAGCCAAGATATTCAATAATTCGAATGTAATGGTTTTGCTCAAGTACTTTATCCGATTCGAGGATTCGATGTGATCGTGTAGAGTCGAGTTATGGCGGGAGATGAGTTTGATGATAGACAAATATATACCAGGATTTTCTTCATCCATTTTTTCACGATGACCTCGAAACGCGACACCCAAGCCAGACAAAGTTCTTATGGTATCAAAAAAAATGTTCAGGACGTAACGCCATTTTTTCGCTTCTTCGCTAATTTGTTGATTTAGTTGATGACTGATATCGGATTTCTTGAGAAAACTTGCTGCTGCAACTGCATTCTGGAGATGAGTCTTGCTCAAACTGTGTATTGAAATGGATCGCTGAACATGTTTCCAATCCGTGTAACCAGTGCACCATATACCTTTTTTCGTATCCTCATTTCCAAATAGCCAGCAATAATGGCAATAAGCAAGATGTAGAGTCGGTGAGTATGATAACCAAGGGCTAAGATCATTTTCTTCGAAAGGCTTCTGCGTACGTTTATAATAATACTGCGAGTTGAAATGGCGCCCATTTTCTGTGAGTTTGAATTTGCCATTGGGCATATCAGCTTCTGTAGGTTGACAAGGGCCAGCAAGTAAAAGCATTCTTTTCTGGTCTTCGTTTAAAATCTGATTTTTATAAATTCCTTTGTCATTGTTAAATTTCGAAACTATTGGCGGTGCATTCGCAGAAAGTAATAATTCAGATTCGGACATTGGTTCTTTATCAAATGAATCAGTGAGTGCGAAGTTATCTTTTTGTTCATTATTAAAAAACGATTGGTCATTAACACTTCTGTCGACGGAGGATTTTTCTCGACTAACACTAGTCTCAGGTCCAGTTTTTATCAGTTCATTGTATCCGCTCTTCATTTTCTTGTTCTCCTGCTTTTTTTCTGTAACAGTAAAAAAACAAAATTAAAAAACAGTTATCTGATGTAGTATGGAATCTCTGATCATACTAAATCGTAGAGGCTTTATGAAAATGTTTAAATCGTTTTTGTAGAAATTGAAATAAAAATTCTACATTCTAATTCTACCCCAATGTTCGTACTTATGTGAACTTATATATCAAATGAAGTAGCATTTTTCAAGATTTCACAGCTCTACATTTCATATTCAATAATCATTTCGAAATAAGGAACAAAAATTTGTATAAGTTGAATTTCTACTATACCTCGGTCATTATAAATTTCTGGGTGGATTAGCGGTGATTTTGTAGATAATGTTTCATCGCTTGATTCGGTATGTCTTTTGTTGGATGAACTGGCGGATAGGGATTCTTGTTCTGCTGGAAGAAATCCGATTTCCGTGGAGTTTTGATCATCGTCGTTTTGAACTTCAACTGATGTTAGTCAGCTTTAGTCTGCTTAGGGTCGATTCCAGCATTTTCCAATTTTCTTTTTTCTCTAATTTTTCTCTTTTCAAATCCACTTTTTTCTTTTGTTTTTTCCATTTCCAATTTTTAAGCAAAATATATAGTAGAATCAGATCTACCATGGAAAAATATAAATTACTAGGTTATGTTATAGTAAACAAAATTCTCACACAGAGCAATATTTAATGTACATACCTAGAGTATCTGGAATCAGGTTTTATTTATCGAATGAATTCACATTTTACATTGCAAACCACTGCGGCACTTGTCCATAAACACTGGATAAATGACGGATAAATATTAACAAAAATGGACATTTCACGAGAATTCAATATTTTCTTCGCTTAAAAAAAAACGTCAGCTCTGGGGAATAAAAAAATCGGATTTCTCTTCATAATAATTTTTTTCAAAAACAAAACTGGAATTACGAATTTTTTGCTTTCTACAACTATATTTTTCATGGTTTTTATTTTTTATTCTAAAATGCATCATGTAATTGAATGATGGACGCACAGATCACTATGACAGAAAATTTTTAAGCAAAATATATAGTAGAATCAGATCTACCATGGAAAAATATAAATTGCTAGGTTATGTTATAGTAAACAAAGGCAGGGGGGCATCCGGGGGCCCCTTCAGAACGTTTTTGATAAGTCAGAAATATTCGACAAACTTTGAGAAAATCGTAGACGTTTTAAATAACTGATTGATTACAAAAGTTATTTGATTTTATATTTAATTTACGATAGTTATCATGCATTGCAATTATTCTGATAACAGGGGGCCCCTGAATGAAAATTGAACTTGTGCTGTCCACAAGGGACTCACCGAAACATTTTTTCAACAAAAAAATAAAAAAAAGAAATCGAAGGTGTAACTTTCAGCAAGAGGGGCCCTGAAAGCCTTTCGTCGGGGGGGCCCAGTGGGCGAGCGCGCTTTTGCCCACCTGTTAAATCCGCCACTGATTGTAGCCATGAACACTTTTGTACATACAACTGATTTAAAGTTTGCACATAAACAAATCACTATATTAGCTATAATTAGAGACTAATATAACATTTTACTTTTTATTTTATTTTGGATGGCAACTAGCACTAGTTTTATCTAATTAACTTTTCTTAATTCAACAACCTTTAGATCTACATGGCATTTTTACTTGATAACTATTAAAAGTAAATAGAACTGATGGAAATGAAAGAATTTACTTTTCAATTTAATAATGATTGATCATTTATCTTTTTGATGAATTGTTGGTGAAAATGAGCGGTGGATAAGTTACCACATAAGTTACCACTCCTGAATGATTCCCAAGTTGAAAATAATAGAAGATAAGTATTTACTTACAATCTCGTGTCTCTACGTGGGTTATTTTAGGTTTATTATTTATTTTCCTTTCTTTTTCTCTTTGAGGTGGGGAGACGAAACTTGTAAGCTATATTATTGCAAGGCGCTGGATAAATTTTTAAATTAGCTTACACTCTTTAGTATAAGCTGCGTTTGCGTACTGTGAACAGTACTCAAGCTTTATTTTGGGACAAAGCTCTACAATTCCCGAGAGTCAATTCAAAACACAATAGGTATTAAATAAGTTATCTATATATATTTTTCTTTTCTCATTTCGTGCTCACTAGATTACATGACGAGAGAGAATTAATCCCGTATGGTCGCTCAAGTGCTACACACTTCAATAACCATTGGCAACAAATCCAACAGGATTGTACACAACAAAGTTTAACTTACGGTGAATCTTACTAAGTAACTTAGCGGTAACAAAACCACCGCCTATAGAAGCGATCAAGACAGTTTTAAATACCGTATAGGGTGAAGGTCACTTCAACAGCAATTTTGTTTTCACTATACTAGAAATCCATTAGATCTTGTCACCGTTACCTGTCCTTTTGTGTCCTGATTTACACTAATCTGTAACATTTTCTGGTTTAAATCACTTGATGGGCAAAACACACACACACAGAATATATTTTTATTTCCACAATTCTATTATTCGTTGAGTATAATTGAACTACCATAAAAGATTTACGTTTTAAAATTTCTATTTTGCGAACAAACACGAGATTTGTTTGTGTTTTAATTTGATTTGAAAAAAAAAATACTTTTATTTTTCAATTGAATCTTCGGATTCAATTTATTTTTATTGAGTAGAAGAACTATATAAAATGTTAATGCTTCAGCATAACAATTCTTAGACTAAAGAACAATAATTTGTGTATTCTTTTATATGCTAAAATTAAATGTGATAACAATAATGGTAAATAATATGAATGACAATATAATTAATGTTTAGTCATTATTTGTATTGATTTAAAATATTTGTAATTGCTAATTATGTTTCAATACAAAATTGTCTCATGTATATTATGATTCATATCTTTATCTATTTTAATATTTTTATAATGATTTGAGTTACTCATTTCTTTATCTGTTTTAATGGTTACTTGGGATGTAACTCACGCGTCTTAAGGTTATGTATATCCGACCAAGCTGTCAACAAAAAACAAAACCAACAACAACTCTCATTACATCAGCAAAAAAACTGAATAGCAAAATAAGAGTGCTTACACGCGTAGTACATTTTTCGTGAAATTTCGTTGGTTTATTTGTTGTTTGAAAATTAACAAGGAACGCGGCGCAAACATAAAAATAGTTTGTTTATTTCCTTTGTTGTTAATTACGGTGTTACTTTATTTTTTTGTTTTTAAATTGAACTATGAACTGATCTTCATCAAATGAAAATTCACCAGACCTCAGAGTCACAATCGATTAGCACCAAAAATAATAATCTGAATACGAAGCTGACCGCCAACTTCTATATATAGCAGTTAATGCCGTTTGCCAACAATAACGAATCGTTAAGGTCGTTTCTTGGGAAATTTTATTTCCTTTTCGTTAATTATTGTAGCCATAAAAAAAATTGGTACAATTAACTGGTGTTAAAAATTGGAAAAGAATTTTAAAAAAATGATTACAAAATGATTTTAAGAAATTATATTCAACAAAAAGGAAATCAGAAACACCCTTATAAGTTTGTGGTATCTTTATATGAATTATATTCTAACTGTATCTCCTTAATGGTGTGTCCATTCTTGTTCGACTTCACGGAAACAAATTGTTAGGAAATAATAAAAACAAGCAAGTTTAAGTTTTAAAGTTAGACTAATTTTTAATATTGATTTTACATAATATTTTATAAGCTACATCCTAACTGTTTCTTTATATAAAACAACAGTATTTCAAGTATTAGTATTATTAATTATAGGGTTGCCTAATTCAATTTATAGCACTTTCAATACTACCCCTCAAAACTATAATAATATTTAAATACATAATTCAATTAACTAATCCTAATTTTTGAGTGAAATTCTGATGTTTATTTTTATTCAATGTTTTCGTTAATATATCAGCTGTCATCTCATCACTTGGTACATAGTTTAGCTGAATTAAATCCTTTTGAAATACCTCACGTATATAATGCACACGGATGTCTATATGTTTACTTCGTGCATGGTAGACTGTGTTTTTGACTAGTTGTTGCGCACTCAAGTTGTCGCCATTCAGCACGGTTGGGCCTTTTATTGAATTGTGGAAACCAAATTCTTGTATAAAGTGTCGTAGATAAACTGATTCTTTTGCTGCAGCAGAAAGTGCCATATACTCTGCCTCTGTGCTACTCAGAGCTACTGTCTGCTGTTTTCGAGACTCCCAAGTTATTGCTGCATCAGCTAAGAAAAATGCATAGCCAGTATACGATTTTCGATCATTACTGCTTCCAGCCCAATCTGCATCAGCAAATGCTTCTAACATCTGGCCAGTTTTCCTATAAGTAAGCTTAAAAGTTAAAGTATTATTTAAGTACCTTAAAACCTGCTTTGCTGCTGCCAAATGTTCCGTATGAGGGTTACTTTTGAATTGTGCAAGTTTGCTTACAGAGTGAGCTATATCAGGACGGGTTGAGATCCCAATATACATTAATGATCCAATAAGTGACTCATAAAGTTTGCTATCAACTTGAACACAATTGTTGCCGTTCTCACATTTTTGAAACTTTTGTCCAGGATCCAATGGTATATTACATTTGCGCGTTTCAACCATATTGTGTTCTGCCAGCAAATTGCATATGTATTGTTGCTGGGATATGGAAATACAGTTTTTTCTATTATCTCTGATAATTTCCATTCCCAAAAAATAATCGATAGGCCCTTTATCAACTACGTCAAATTCAAGTCCAATCCGATTTTTTATGTTGCATAATGTTTGATGACTTGTACTTGCGAGCAGGATATCGTCAACATAGACTGCAATAATATTAATTGCACCACCCTCATTCATGGTGTAAACACACGAGTCAGCATTACATCGCCTAAATCCAATGTTATGTAAAACATCATTCAATTTTTCGTTCCACTCGGCTCGTCCGGCTTGTTTTAGGCCATACAGGGCCTTCTTCAGTTTACATACTTTCTTTGGATTCTTCAAATCGACGAACTGTTTTGGTTGTTCAATGTAAACTTCTTCCTTCAGATCACCATTCAAATAAGCTGCTGCTACATCCATCTGATGTATTATTAAGTCATATTCTGATGAATACCTCACAACAGGAGAGAGTGTTTCGTTATAGTCAAGGCCTAACTTTTGACTACACCCCTTTGCAACCAATCTTGATTTATAGCGCTCAATCTGTCCATTCTTATCACGCTTAATGTTGAATACCCATTTTGACTTAATTGCTTGCCGATTTTGGGGTAAATCTACCAAATCCCACGTTTTATTCGCCATAA
Source organism: Diogma glabrata (assembly GCA_963693315.1). Taxonomy (NCBI): domain Eukaryota; kingdom Metazoa; phylum Arthropoda; class Insecta; order Diptera; family Cylindrotomidae; genus Diogma; species Diogma glabrata. The sequence goes on from OY856187.1 coordinate 391,030,909, forward strand.
GTTGATTGTATTCCGTTTTCATAGACTCAGACCAACTAAGTCCATCACTACGGCTTAAAGCTTCACTAACCGTGACTGGATTTGAAAAAATTTCTTCAGAATTACGTAGAAGATTCGCTGAATTGGAATTTTGCTTGCGTGGACGCAATATCATTTTACCATCAGGAACAGGCATCTCATTTTGTGTATTTTCGCCCGAACCTGTTGATGACTCATATTCATTGTCCTTCGATCCCCTTTCATCGATGGTACTGAAACTATTGCTGTCTTCGCCGTTTATATCAATAACATCATTCTGATATTCCTTATCAGTTTTGGACGAACTAATCTTCTCCATTTCATTGTATACAGTCGTCCCAATATCAGTAGCAAATTCTTCGTTTATTTCATCATCTTCCAAAAATTTCACGTCTCGAGCTTTATGAATTCGTCTGGATTTCGGTTCAAATAAGCGATATGCTTTAGATTCTGCTGAGTAGCCGACCATATAGCATTCAATACCTTTCGGCTGAAACTTGGACTTCCCAGGACGTTTATCAAGCATAATAGCTTTACATCCAAAAGTAATTAGATGACCAACTGATGGTTGCTTACCACTCCAGACTTCTTCTGGTATCATGTCCTTTATGCTGCTTGTAGGTGAGCGATTTCTCAAGTAAACAGCAGTGTTCACCGCTTCACCCCACATAAACTCTGACAAGCTTGAATTAATCAACATACACCTGGCCATTTCTACGATAGTACGGTTGGCCCATTCAGCTACACCATTTTGTTGAGGTGTGTACTGTACTGTGAGTTGTCGTTGTATACCTTCTTGATTTAAAAATTCATCGAATTCACCACTCAGATATTCACATCCGTTGTCAGTTCGAAGCACCTTTATTTTTCTCGATGTTTCAAGCTCAACTCTAGACTTAAATGATTTAAAAGAGTTAAATATATCACTTTTATATTTTAAAAAGTAAACAAAAAATTTTCTACTGAAATCTTCAATAAATAGCGCAAAATATTTGAAACCTCCAAGAGACTTTGTTCTCATCGGACCACAAACGTCGCTATGTATTAAGTCCAACAAACCACGACTTTGATTACTGGAACTTTTTGGAAACGGTAGTCTACTAATCTTGCCTAGAAGACACACTTCACATTCAAGAGTATCGGCTGTATCTGTTAAATTTAACCCGCGTACCATTTCATTTTTATACAACAATGATAAATATTTTGCACATAAATGTCCATATCTTTTATGCCACTGATTAAAATTACTCGATAATAATTCGTTTGTACATAAATTAAACAACTGTTCATCTGACATTGAAAATATATATAAATTTCTCATTTTGTTTGCATACAACATATTTTTCCCGCAAGAGTTTTTTATTATTGCAACATTTTTATGAAAAATAACTTTATTATTATATTCTGTAGCCTTACTCACTGATAAAAAATTTGATTTTAAATACGGTACATAAAGTACATCGCGTAACATAATCTTTGTATTAGTTGTTTCAAGTAATACACTACCAATACCTTCTGATTTTGTATTATAATCAGCCGCTAAATCAACTGTTTCTACATGTACACTTAAATTAATAAATAATGTTTTGTCACAACACATGTGACTAGTAGTACCACTATCAAGTACCCACATTTTTTTATTTAACATAGAACAATCTATTCCATTAAGCATTGCAAATGACGACGTTGATTTCTTTGAAACTATATTTTGTAGTCGACAAGTTGATGCATAGTGTCCACGTTTGTGACACTTATAGCATTTGCCACGTAATGGTTGTTGTTTTTTACGTTGTTTTGCTAAGAAAGCCACTTCAGAACCATTTTGTTCGACTCCCCCACGTCGGCCTCCTTCTTCAAGTAACTTTATTTTTACGGCACTTAATGTTGGTAGTTCGTCTCGTGATTCCATAGCAATCACAAAATTTTCGTAGCTACTAGGCAAGCTCGATAAAATAATAACTACCAACAATTCATCTTGAAGTTTTAATTCTACTTCATTTAATTTTTCAATAAGCTCAAAAAACATATTTAAATGACTCGACATAGATGATGTCTCCGCCATTTTTAAATTAATTAATGTTTTAAATAAAGTTACCTTTCTTGCTGGGCCTTTTGGACAGTGGATTTCCTCTAGTTTTTTCCATGCTTCGGTAGAATTGATGCAGTTCTTAATGTGCAGCAATTGGCTTGACCTTACTGAAAGCTGCAGAGTTGCAAGAGCCTTTTCGTGCTTCCTTTTCATTTCAGGTGTTTCTGTTTTACTGTCTGAAACGCTTGGATCTGCTACTGTTGCAACGCAATCCCATAGGTCGCTCTGTATCAGCACAGCTTTCATCTGCACGCGCCAACCATCGTAATTATCGTCTCCCAACTTATCAATTTGATATAAACCAGAACTCATGGTCGATGTTGTATAATTTAATTTCAATCGACACACAATCAAAATTCAAATTTCCACAATAACAAAAGAAAAATATGTATTGTAACACACCGACACACAACTTGTTTAATTATAATTATAATTTCGATTTATTTAAACAACTCGCGACGTACGCTTTTTTAAAATTAATTCGCAACAATTATAATTTCGATTAATTTAAACAACACGGCGACGTACGCTTTATTTAAATTAATTCGCAATAATTAAACTTTACTGGACCTGGGCCCATAACCTTTGTTAGGAAATAATAAAAACAAGCAAGTTTAAGTTTTAAAGTTAGACTGATTTTAATATTGATTTTACATAATATTTTATAAGCTACATCCTAACTGTTTCTTTATATAAAACAACAGTATTTCAAGTATTAGTATTATTAATTATAGGGTTGCCTAATTCAATTTATAGCACTTTCAATACAAATTATAACCTCCAAAAAAAGTGGTGTTCTTTATTTTTTTCTTTTATTACAATGCTTTTTGTTATTGAATTCACAAGTTTGTTCAATTATGCTACTTGTATATTATGAAAATGTATCAGGGCAATGGCGAAGTTTTGTTATTTTTATTTTTTTAATATTTCATTTGACAAATATTTGTTAACATAAAACTGAAACACAAAAAATGGCTGAAATTTTCATTATGGTTTAGTGTTATTTTCATTAAACAATTCAACATAAAATTCTTTATTCAATTCTCAAATATTTGTTAACACAAAACTGAAGCACGAAAAATGGCTGAAATTTTCATTATGGTTTAGTGTTAATTTCATTAAACAATTCAACATAAAATTCTTTATTCAATTCTCAAATATTTGTTAACACAAAACTGAAACACAAAAAATGGCTGGACAAATTGAATACACCATTTTTATATAAAAGAAAATTTTATGTCTTTTTTCTTAATTCTAAAGCCTTTCCAATACTACTGAGCTTCGTTATTTTTCGGTAATCTTTTTTTAATTAACTCAACTGGCGAGCATCCAAGCGGATTTTTTTTGCATTACTTACCCTGCATACCCTTTATTTTAGCAGGGAAATCCTGAATTGAATGACAACTGACTTTTTCATTTTTAATTGTTTGAAATTTTATCTAGAAATTTAAATACTGTTATTAACATGACGCCACAGTACCCCCTTTCCAGTGAGTGAACGATATCGAATTACAAAAATCTATTAGGTTTTCTGATTTTACGACCAGTTCTCAAAGTCAGTATCATATCTGTTGGAAATCTGACCTTTTTGGCTACTTTTGGAATGTTAGTTTGTAGCGCGACATCAGTGAATTCTGATGAAGTTAGCATCTGCTCTGTTTTGACAGTTTCTGGTGCTTCACTCGATACGTCTTGTGCGTCGTGATTCATAGTGAAACAAGGCTTGATCCGATCTATACTAACATTTACTTCACGCTCATTAATGCGTAAAGTGAAAAATTTTCTTCGCGGTGTACAACTGGAAAAGGACCAGTATATGGCGGTTGCAAGGGAGATTTGACACGATCTGTTCTCACGAAAACTTGTGAGCAATTTTTTAATTCTTTAAAAACGAAAACAGATTTTCCTGCGTGATTAGATGGAGGCGAAGGACGAATTTTGTCAAAATGTGTTCTTAGGTGTTGAACAAATTCGGTTTGTGGAGTAATCGAAGTTGAGGTTTCAAGAAATTCACCGGGGAGTTTTAGGTTTACACCGTAAACCAGGTCTGCGCTGGAACAGCCCAAATCCTCCTTTTGAGCTGAGCGTAGTCCCAACAAAACTGTGGGTAATATCTTGGACCATGAAAGGTTGATATGACACATGATGGCTGCCTTCAAAGTACGATGGAACCTTTCAATCATACCGTTACTTTTAGGGTTGTATGCTGTGGTGCGGTGGCGTTTGAAACCACATATTTTAGAAAGTTTGTGAAAAAGCTCTGATTCAAACTGCCGTCCTTGATCAGTGTAGATAATCGATGGAACTCCAAATCGTGTGATCCAGTTATTGTAAATACTCGATGCTACCGTTTCTGCTGTAATATCACAAGTAGGAATTACTTCAGGCCAACGGGTATATCTGTCCGTTAAGGTGATACAGTATCGAAAGTTTTGAGATACTGGAAGTGGACCGATTATGTCTAAATGGACTTCAGCAAATCTTTCAGATACTAAAGGAAAGTTGCCGGTTGGGCTTTTTACATGTCGAGAAACTTTGCATCTCTGGCAATGCAAACACGCTTGAGTCCAATTTCGAATATCTTTATTTAGAGATTTCCAAATGAATTTCGTTCGAATGACTTTGGTTGTAGAACGAATGCTGGGATGACTAAAAGAGTGAAATTGCATAAAAATTTGCTTCCGAAAATTAGTTGGTACGTATGGACGGTACGTACCTGTAGATTTGTCACATTGCAGTAATTTGTCAGATCCATATATAGGACGTGATTCAAACGAAAGTGAAGGATTTTCAAGGAGTTCTCGCAGTTCCGGGTCTTGAACCTGTTTATCAGCCATCGCTGCATAATCGATGGGTCCTGACAATTGGATCAGTTCGATTCTAGACAAAGAATCTGCCACAACGTTATCTTTTCCTGTGATATGGCGAATGTCAGTCGTGAACTGTGATATATAATCGAGGTGTCTTGCTTGTCGAGGTGATGCCTTGTCTAGCTTTTGGGAAAAAGCATAGACCAAAGGTTTGTGATCCGTAAAAATCGCAAATTGCCTGCCTTCGAGTAAATGCTTAAAATATTTAACTGAAGAGTAGGCTGCAAGCAATTCCCGATCGTATGCACTGTACTTTTTTTGTGCGTCGTTTAATTTTTTTGAAAAGAAACTTAACGGTTTCCACATTCCATCAACGTTTTGTTGTACGACACCCCCGATAGCTATATCCGATGCGTCTACCATAACGGCTATCTCTACAGCTGGGTCGTAATGTTCGAGTAAAGTTGCTTGGGTAAGCTGTTGCTTACAAGATTCGAATGCGGCTGTTGATGACTCTGTCCACTCAATAGGCCGTTTATCATTCTTTTTACTGCCCTCTAAAAATTCAGTAAGGACAGCTTGCTTATGCGCAGCGTTTGGTATGAACCTTCGGTAGAAGTTTATAATACCTAAGAATCTGCGCATTTCTTTAACCGTTTTAGGTTGAGGGAATTCTGAAATTGAGACTATTTTCTCGGAAGTTGGCTTAATTCCAAAAGTAGTAACGGTGTGGGCTAAAAAGTTTACCTCTTTTTGTCCGAAAACACACTTATCGACGTTAATGATAATACCAAATTCGCGAAAGCGTTCAAAGATAAGTTTAAGGTGAACTAAATGCTGTTCTTCGTTTTCTGAAGCGATGAGAACGTCATCGATATACGCGAAACAAAAATCAAGACCACGCAAAACTGAATGTAGAAATCTCTGAAAAGATTGCGCCGCATTCCTTAAACCAAAAGTCATTCGTGTGAACTCAAATAAACCGAATGGAGTACAAATAGCGGTTTTAGGAATGTCACTGGGTTCTATAGGTATTTGATGGTATGCTCGCGTAAGGTCGATGGTTGAAAATATTTTGCACCCATTTAGCTGATTATTAAAATCCATTATGTGAGGTATAGGATAACTATCGGGCTTTGTAACATTGTTCAAAGCACGATAGTCACCGCACGGACGCCAATCCCCATTTTTCTTTTTTACAAGGTGAAGTGGACTTGACCACGGATTGTTTGATGGACGACAAAAACCTTGCTTTAGCATGAAATCAAATTCGTCTTTTGCTATTTTGAGTTTCTCGGAAGAAAGTCTTCGAAACCTGGATGAAATTGGAGGACCTGTTGTCTCGAGCATATGCGTTACATCGTGTTTGATAGGACGAACAAAATCATCGTCCCTGGCGATATCTTTGAATTCCATCAGCAAACTATTATAAACGATTGTAGTATTAGTATTGGAACTAATAAGTGAAAGCTTCAGTGACGGGCAATCTATCGGTGACCCAGCGTTGAACAATGCAGTAACAGGGTCGATAAGACGATTATTACGTATATCGACGAGAAGACCTGTGTGTTCTAGGAAGTCTGCTCCGATAATTGGTTTGGAAACGTCGCAAATTATGAATTTCCATTCGAAGTGTCGACGTAAACCAAGACTGAGACTGATCCGTTTGAAACCATATGTAGCTATTTGAGAATTATTAGCAGCTGACAGAAATACCTTGTTGTGAGAACGACGTTTATCTACCGAAGTAGCCGGGAGAGCACATACATCTGAACCTGAATCGATAAGAAACCGAAGTTTGGAGGTTGGATCGAAAACGTAAAGACGGCGATTTTTCAGGCCATCGTCGCATTGCGCCAACTGCGACTGGCTTAAGGGTTTTTTGGGTCACCTGCTGGTGACTCCTAACTGCAAGGTGTCGTGCATTTGTTGGCCTTGTCTTTGAAACGTCGGTGGTAGTAACATATAGACGTGTTTTTTGAGGTCGATCTAGAGCGTGATCGACGGGATGTGCTTCAATCGCGCTGTGATTTCCTGTTCCTAGGTTGATCTGTTTCCCATTTCTCAAGTTTCTTTGTGAGCAAAGATATCTGAGCCTGCATGTCTTTCATGCATGAAGCAATTGGATCCATATGTGTGGCAGAAGAGGGACCGTCTACTGAGAAAACTTGTGACTGGTTGGACAACGTTTCCAAGATTTTGTCTGCTTGAATAGCGAGCTTGTCAACTGTTTCTGAGCTAACCGACAGAATTAATTGTGCTGACTTGGGAAGACGTTCTGTCCAAAGCTTTTTTTTTAATAACCTCTTCTGAGAAATTTTTTCCAGCAAGAGATCTCATTTCTCTTAAGAGTTCGCTTGGCTTTCTATCACCAAGTATGACGCTATGAAGGACCCTATTTATTCTCGAATCCGCAGTTTCAGCGAAACGAGTGAGTATGGCATCTTTGCATGTTGATGATATCATCAAGTTTGTCGAGAGTTTCTTCGTCAAGACACTGAAGGAGATGACTGAACTTGGTTGCATCTTTTGTGATGTTACAGGATTTAAATTGCGCTTCTAGTACGCGAAACCATAGCTCTGGACGTTTTTTCCAGAGAGGATTTGTTCGAAGTGCAACATGGTTAATAGAACTGGTTTTTTGTAATGGAGGTTGCTCGTCGTCACTGGGCATATTTGTTTAGGGTAAGTGACGTACAATTTAATAACGAGGTACCAAAAGATAAAGCTGAAATAATACGTACTGTAATACAACACTTAATTTATGTTGCAGCAAAAGTAAAACAATAGTGGATTGTCAAACAACCAAAACTTCCAAGCACCAAACAAAAATATACAAGGCAAGAAATACAAAATGTACTCACCCGTTGTAGTTGATTAAAAAAAATATAATATTGGCTGTTGGTTGTATTTTTTCTTTTTGCTGCTTCTGTAGAAAATCACGTCGTTGGTCACCAATTTGTAGTATCTTTATACGAATTATATTCTAACTGTATCTCCTTAATGGTGTGTCCCTTCTTGTTCGACTTCACGGAAACAAATTATAACCTCCAAAAAAAGTGGTGTTCTTTATTTTTTTCTTTTATTACAATGCTTTTTGTTATTGAATTCACAAGTTTGTTCAATTATGCTACTTGTATATTATGAAAGTGTATCAGGGCAATGGCGAAGTTTTGTTATTTTTATTTTTTTAATATTTCATTTGACAAATATTTGTTAACATAAAACTGAAACACAAAAAATGGCTGAAATTTTCATTATGGTTTAGTGTTATTTTCATTAAACAATTCAACATAAAATTCTCTATTCAATTCTCAAATATTTGTTAACACAAAACTGAAACACAAAAAATGGCTGGACAAATTGAATACACCATTTTTATATAAAAGAAAATTTTATGTCTTTTTTCTTAATTCTAAAGCCTTTCCAATACTACTGAGCTTCGTTATTTTTCGGTAATCTTTTTTTAATTAACTCAACTGGCGAGCATCCAAGCGGATTTTTTTTGCATTACTTACCCTGCATACCCTTTATTTTAGCAGGGAAATCCTGAATTGAATGACAACTGACTTTTTCATTTTTAATTGTTTGAAATTTTATCTAGAAATTTAAATACTGTTATTAACATGACGCCACAAGTTCATGACAGTACAGCCAACGATTATATTCCAATTCAAAGACATTGCACACTGCTTTATGACAAATTTTTTTTTAAAACAGAAAAAAAAAAGGATTATGAATGGAATATAAGAAATTATGTTTGACAAAAAAAACGAGAACAACTACAAAAGTTTCTGCTTTGGCGAATTCAATACGTGTGGACAAGCAGGGCGAGTCCCAATTACAAAGATGGATTACTAGCCTTATACAATTACGAAATCGAATCCTAGCTTTGTAACAATCGTTCTAGAGATCCATTAGACTGCGGGTGATAAGCTGTGGTATTAAATTTTTTGATATCCAAGATTTTGCATACTTTTTTAAACATCTCGCTCATGAAATTGCTTCCTTGGTCGGTAAGAATGCTAACGGGTGAACCAAATTTACAAACAAAACTATCAACAAAAGCTCTCGCAACTGAATTGGTATCTTGTGATTCAAGACATACTGTAATGGTATCTGAGGAACCATTTCCTCTTATACTGATTTTTCCAAATTAAATAGTAATACATCATAATATTAAGTTCTCAACCTATTGAACCTAGTCAAAGTCATATGATGAATAATCCAAATAATAAATTGAGTTCAATTTGCATATTTTTTTTAACATAGTTCTAATTAGTAAAAATGAAGGTTGAATGTTTTCATAATTTTTGATTACATAAAATTAATAATAATAATGAACAAATTTGCAAGTAAAGTAAATAAACAAAACTATGTTTGTAGGTTTATTTATTTACTATGGAATTTAAGTTGTGAAAACGAAAGTTATGATTTTAATTATAATCATTTCTTGTTGTGTTTACAAAATTATATTGTTGTTTTAATTTCAACAAAAATATAATTTAGAAAGTAAACAAATAATTTTGTTTTATGTCACAACAATATTTCTTGAAAATTTGAAAACTTGGACAAGATTTTATTATGATAATATTTCATAATTTAATGCTTGAACAAGATTTCTTGTTTTCAAGATTTAATATGTATGTATACGGAAACGTATAATATGTGGATTAATATATAAGAGAAATTTTGTTAGATAATGGGTAAGTATAATTTTATTCTTAAATTGAAGAAGATATAATTTTTATAAGAAACGTAAAAATAAACGGAAAAATATTATAAGAGAAGAAGGCTTTTAATCATCTCAACAGATATATATAATATAAAAGGTATGATCAAAAGGTCTAAGGGCCATGAAGCCCACGACTAGGCATGACCCTACAGAGGTCTCCCAACTGTTGACCATATTCTTTTATTATTTTATTAGAAACGATAGACTTGTGTATGATAAGTCTAGTCGTAGTTTAATACGGCTACCGAAAATTTCGACAAATCATCCATCATTGTTAGTATGTATCGATTTCCTGTGTGTGTAATTGGCAAAGGCCCGACAATATCTAGGAACACTTTCGTAAAAGCCGAATCAGAGGTAGTTGTGATTTTTAATGGACATTTTGTTAAACGAGAATGTTTATTTTTTTAACAAAACTCGCACTTACTGATATATTTTTTAATTCTACTTATCATTTTTGAAAAATAATAATACATTTTTATTCGTTCTCATTATTCCCTGATGGCCGCCAAGTGGAATAGTATCATTTTCATCTGAAATTTGAACAACGCCACCTTTATTTGAATCGTTAGTTTTATGTAAATGCGCTGTATTGTTTGAATTATTAAGATCAACATTTGAAGTTGAATGAGACACATTGAGAGACGGATTTTGGTTAATAGTTTTTGACTGAGAACGTGTGACTACTGAAATATCCTGACATAAGGATTCCTCGTTGCATGAAGGGACTGAACGATTAAGTGCATCCGCTAATATATTTGTCTTACCAGATTTGTACACAATCCTGTAGTCGTATTCATCCATTATTATTCTCCATCGAATCAGTCGCGACGTAGGGTTAGAGCTCTTGTGCAACCATATAAGAGGTTTGTGATCCGTTTGGATAACGAAATGTTTGCCATATAAGTATGGTCTGAATCGACAGTGTTCATTAGCCTTTGAAACGTCGCTGGTGCTCCTTTCAAACCAAAAGGCATACGTAAAAAATGAAAACGACCGTGTTCAGTACTAAAAGCGGTTTTAATGACGTCACATGGGGCGAGTGGAATTTGATGGTATCCATTAGCTAAATCTAAAGTCGAAAAATATGTTGATTGACCTAATTGATCCAGTATATCCGTTATATTCGGCAATGGATATACATCATTTATAGTTAGGTCATTTAATCTTCGGAAATCTACTACTATTCTCCATTTCTTTTCAAGTTCATAAGATTTTTTGGGAACTATTAATAATGGTGAGTTCCACGGACTAATTGAACTTTCAATTATACAATCATTTAACATTTGCTGAATTTGGCTATTGATTTCATTTTTAGTAGAATGCGGTAGTCGATAAGGTTTTGTATTAACAGGTTGAGCATTAGGTACTAGAGTTATTTCATGATGTGTAGTAGATGTTGTTTGTAGTTTATCACCCGGTAGAAGAAATACATCATTATAATTTCTGCAGATCTCGGTAATAGAAGTTAGCTCTTCAGTATTAAGATGGTCAATGTTTACTACAGTTTTAGTAATTTGAAACGATTCTCAAGTATATCATTCTTTAGCAATTGATTTGTATGATATATTGTATGATTTAGGGTTAACAGAAAGATTTTTGATAGTAACATCAGAATCATTGGTATTTAATATTGAAACAAAGCCATTCCGATTGTAAATACGTACTATTGATCCAGCCAAAAAAATACCACTTTCAACTTCTTGTGATTCACATACATAATAGCCATCGTTATTAACGTTGAAAGGAACTCTGAAAATTTTTTCGGCACGAGCTGGAATTGTTACATCAGGTGCTTAACTTCCCAAGAAATTTAAAATTATTTGTTTTTCTGGATTAGGATTAATTTCAATATGTTTTTTGGCATAATCGAAAAGAGCACAATTTTAAAGATTTTCTACTCGAGCCAACGTGTTTTGTTGCTGGTCGAGTAAACCGGAGTTTTCCGAATTGGAATTTTCATTGTGATTAGGAGCAGATGCTAGTAGTGCTGTGTTTACCGGCTGAAAGTTTCTATTAATTCGTTTTAAGCAATCATCAATAAGGTGACCTTTTCTACGATAATATCGACAGTATAATGATACCTGCCGAATGACTTGATTTGGTATAGAATTATTATTTACAAATGATTTAAACCAATTTCTTTTGAGATTTGCTGAATTTGATGTCCAGTTACTATTTGGATTTGAATTGTAAATTTTACCATTGGAAACAAATGTATTGTTAGAATTATTGTTCGGTCTGTTGGCTAGAGAATAACACTTTCTAGCGCTATGACCTGACTTGTTGCAAAGTTGGAATCTAATAATATTCAAAGAACTGTTCGCTTGAAATGGATTTGATATTTCACAAGCATATGTTAGTTCTTCCTCAACTGCTTTAGTGATAGCTTCAGATAATGTAGCAAATTTGCTCGCTTTTAAAATAATTTTAATCGGTTCTTAAATCTTTTCCAATTTATTAAAAACGCTATATTTATATTGATAATGAATTTTATTTAGTTTTAATACATTTAGTTGGACTGTATATTAGTTTTATTAAAATTTTAGTTTCACAAAAAAGATTTTATTTCACTACAGAAAAATGACCATTTTGTTCTATATAAAGTGAGAGAGAGACAACTCTATAACAAAACGAATTAATGAAAATTGAACATAGAACTAAAATTTCTTATAGTACATTGAAATAGAAATAAAGCGTGTTTGGTTTAAAATTGTACGTTAATAAATTCATCAGTTCTCTTAATCCTTTTATAAATGCTTTAAGAGCTGTTTGACTATTTAAATTCTGAACATAGTTTGCAGAGTTTTCTCCTTCTTGTGATATACAAGCATCGTTTAATTCGGAAAGAACACGCTCAACTCTACTACCATAGGTTCGAATATCTTCTTTAGGATTTTGGTGTATTTTAAATAACTCATACTGTAAAATTTCAATCGATTGTTTTTTAAGGAATTCTTTCTCGAGTGAAACTTTCAAATCAATCCAACATTGAAAATAATGATATTTTACAATGTTGTAAGCCAGACCTATTAACCTAGTTTTTACTAAATTTAAAAACAATTCTTTATCGTCCTCAGTCTTAAGAGGTTTGTAAATTAGTTCACAGCTAGAAAAAAATTTGTAAATATTTTGATGATTACCGTCAAATTCGGGAACTATTTTAAAAAATAATGAGGGATCTAATATTGAAAGCTTAGTGGCAGAAGAACTAGACTTTGGATCATTGCCCATTGTTAACACGTCGGAATGAAATGAATCGGAAACAGAACTATCTGAACTATCACAATCGATATTTGAATTGACACTGATATTATTGGAATTTTCAATAGTTATACACTGCAACCTATCACTTACCAAGCTTAAATTGTCTTCATCTTCGTTGATATTTAAAGAAATGTCGGAAACTGGTTTTGATTTCCTTCTGATTATTTTATTGCGTAGTTTCATAAATTTTTTTTGTTGAACGAATTTTTATATCGTATGAACACATGAATAATGTCGACAATCAAGGATAACTAAAATGGCATAAAAATAGAAATTAGCAATAATAATAAAAATAAACTTGCGTGAATTGCTGTCTAGGTATTATCTTCTATTCTCCAAAAATTTTAACGACGCTTTAGTATACACCCTTTTTAACGCCAAATGACTTCCCTTATGACGTTTTCTTGCCTCAACTTGCTTGATTGAGTTTTATCATCTTATTATGGTTTAACTTCGTTTAATTTAATATGACGTTATATCCCAAAAAAAATTAAATTCCTTTTATGTTTATTAATATTTTCTGCGTTACTTACTTAGTATTTACTGCTTTTAAACATAACTTTTAAATAATTTATTAAAACTGTATACAACACTTTTATATAATAGTTCGAACTTTATAATAATGATTAAAAAATATATCATTTTATGGAGTCTAATGACAGTGGAAAAATTCAACTTAAGTAAAAAATAATTAAGTGATGAAGAAGTTTCAACTTTGAAATGTCATCGCCTCAACGGCGTAATCGATAGCGTGTCTGCCCAAGGGTTCGAGCCGGGCACAGACGAGGGTAGGTTCGAATCCCACCCGAAACACGTAAAATGTGAATTGTAGTTTTTTTCTGAGAAACTTCAAACCATACCTTTGAATTGAAAATATTCCAATTACTTCTTTACTTACTTGAGTTTAATTGATCTCAAAAAAATCCAAAATATCATTTTATGTTCCACATTTAAACTTGGAATTACTTTTTTTTTAAAAACAAGATGATAATGTGTATTCTTTCACATTCAAACACGCATTAATTAATTGTTTCGCCATTGTCATTTATCATATTCTATGGGCAAAAAAATAAGTCTACCAACTTTGAAGAAATAAAACATTCTTTCGTTCAGTTTATCGTTAATGAAAGTGAGTTTAATATGCGTTTCGTTTTTTGGCTGTTTGGAGATGATATTTGAATTTGAAAAGTTTAAGTTGTTGTTTTAGAAAATGAATTATGAAAATTTTTTATTTAGAAGAGAAGATGAAATAGTAGAAATGATTAAGATGTTTATTAATACATTCCGAAATGTAAATGTGTTTCAATTATTCGGTTCAAAAATAACTAGACGTTACAGTTTTCTTAACGTCATTATATTTGTTTGAAAATTCTTATTTCTAATGTAAGCTATATTATGTTCTTTAAGACAAAAACTAAATGATTCACAAAGAGTTGAAGGTCTCATTGCCCTAACGGTTGACCCTAATGGTTCCCTAAATCCAGAGAGAAAAACATTTTTACACATTCCTTTGTATAAAGATTGTTTAAATTTCAAAACATTTTCATTTGCTTCTTTTATTTTTATATTATTTATAATAATAGAATATATGTCAATAATTTTTGCATAAAATTGTTCTACCGTATCGTTTTATTGATTTAATCTATGCAGATCCCTAATCAAACTAGTTTAATTTCTTTTATCACTATAATGGGCTATTAAATTTCTTTTAATATCATCCCACTTTAGTGGAGTGCCGTACATATTGAGTACTTCATTAACTTCTCCTATAATCTTATTTCTAATAGCTCTTAAAATTATTTTGCTACTTGGAGTTCTTCCAGGCCTATTATTATTTGTAAAATTTCCTCTACGTTTCCAATAAAATCAAATAATGTTTGTTTATTGCCATCAAATGGAATTCTAAGCGTCTGGAATTCTAAGTTTTTCCAAATTCTCTTTAATTTGATCCATTGAAAAATGATCTTTATTAATTTCTAAATTAAAATTTGTTATATTACTGTCTAATTCTAACGTTTCTAATTCACTAACACCGTAATCCTCGGTACAAGTAAAGTGAGAAATATATTTTAATTTTTTAAAGGTAGGTAACATTCAAGGAATCAATAAATTGTAAAAAAATATGTTCACTCACCATATGAAAAACAGTGTTTTCAGCATATCACCCGATGATCCGTCGAATGTCTTAATCAGTATAATCAATAATCCGTTGATTGTTGTTGATTTCGATGCACAATGGTATGTATCACAACACAATAGTATTTATTCACTAGTCTTTTTACAACGTTTGAGTCTTGAAAGTTAATGAAATAGCTTTTTTAATTTTTTGATTGGAAAAAAAATTAATTTCACTTCA
The DNA here is from genome assembly GCA_963693315.1 of Diogma glabrata. Lineage (NCBI taxonomy): Eukaryota > Metazoa > Arthropoda > Insecta > Diptera > Cylindrotomidae > Diogma > Diogma glabrata. Next base: position 391,046,184 of record OY856187.1, read on the forward strand.
CTTAGTATAAAAATAATTCCACATACACTTTTACTATTTTTAAAGCTATATCACAAATTTGTATTTTTTGAAATTTTAGTATTAAACTTTGCACTTTTATTTTTATTTAATTAATTAATAATTATGGTCCTATTAATATAGTATTCCTATCAACTGCGCCAATTTTAACCTTTAGGTTCTTCAAATTAAAAATAAAAATAAAAAGGTTGAAATTAAGTATAACAATAATTTTATTATAATTATCAATACAAATTTATTATTTATGATGAACGATGTTTCATCGTTCTAATCCAAATATATTCTGTTTTTCATTATTTTTTTCAATTCCTTAGATAATCTATCAAATTATGCTTTTTGCAATTTGACAATTTTTATTGTTAGAATTAAGTTGTAATTGGATAATTAAATCTTTTAATAAAAAGTGTTGTGTAGTAGTAATTAAAAATTTACTAAAATTTTATTACTATTAATTTGGAAAAAGTCAAAACGAATATGATTATGATTTTGAAAAATATTTCCGCACTTATTAGCATATCCACGGAATCAGAAATATTGAAATTAGAATCATCCATTTAGAATTCTATGTTATTTAAAGGTAACAAATTTGTAATTTTAGCGATCACTATGAATACCGCAGATACTGGACTGCGTGTAATTATTTTTTCTGGATTTTATAGAAGAGGATAATTTCGACGTAATGTTTGTGCGGTTATTGTTGATACTGGATATTGGAAAGTTTATTTGTGTCTTATTTAATAAGTTCAAATTATCGTTGTAGGATTGGTTACACTAGCCCCTTTTCCTTTAAATAATTAAACGCATTCAACAAGTTTTTTTGGTTTTGTGTTTTTATGCATCTTTTCGCAAAAAGGCCGTAGCCCCGAATTTCGTGGGCTGTGGTGCTCTTTTAACCTTATTAAAATTGAAGTTTTAACGACATTATTTTTTCCTAAATCGGTTACATCTTCTTCATTAATCACCTCTTTTTCCTTATCTTTTGTCCTCTCCCATATTATATTTTCATTCAGGGTAGTTCTTTTTATGGTCTCTAAAGCAGATAATAAATGGCTCTGTATATTTTTTACAGAATTATTCAATTTTGAAACTTCTACCAATTGTTTTGCTTTTTTCTTTTCTCCTTCATAATTTTCTTTCATTTGTTCATATTCAATTTTTAAATGTTTATATTTCTCGGTTATTTCATTTACGTTAAATGTTGAGATTTTCATCTTTTTTTTTTTTTTTTATTTAACAAGAATAAGTACATATAAGGCAAAGCCTTTTTGCAATTGTTCTGTACAGAACAGATCAATTTTCTCATGTACACAAAAGATAAGCATTTCTTAACTAAATAATAAGTTTATAAGTTACAAAAAAAAAACTAATTCGAAAGTTAGATTTCCAAACATTATACCTTATACAATTACTTGAATTAATACAACGAGACAAGTTATTGAATAACAAAATACCACAAGATTAATCTATAATATTTTTACATAACTAATATTCGTTCAATTCAATATTAAAACTAACAAAATACAATTAAATTTTTCAAAAATTTGATACAAACTAACTACCTATAGTTTTTACCAATTAAAATCTAATCATTCTCTGCAGAAAAATGTTCAAACAACAAACGTTTAAACTTAGTAAGATTGGTTTCCAACTTCAATTCACGGCTTAAAGAGTTCCACAAGTTAATTCCCCGAACAAAAAAGGAAATTTGTCTTGAATCAGATTTACAATTTCTAGGCAGGTTAATGTTCAGTGTCCCAAGAGTGAAGAGACCTCGAGAAATTTAGTTGGTCGTAAAGGTAGGAGGGCTCTCTATAGTTTACTAGCTTAAACATAAACAACTCTGTCAGATAGTTCAAATAAGAACGCAAGCTGCAATCCAGGATTTGTCTAGTGTATCCAGAAATAGAAACACCACGTCGAATACTAAATACATATCTTGCGCAGGACTTAAAAGCTACCTGTAGTTTTTTGAATGCAGCTTGGGAGCAACCCGAGTAAATAGGTGCACAATATGTAAGGTGAGGTACAATCAAAGATTGGATCAGTTTTAGCTTAGCCTTACGTGGTGTAAAGTAAGCAGAATTCCAAAGGTTAGCCAGGGTCATATATATTTTGCTGCAAACAGTCTCAACATGGTCATCCCAGTTTAAAGAGTTAAGCCCAAATTGCGAACTTGATTAACATATTCAATAGCTTGACCATCAATCAAAAGTTGAGGAGGAGTTAACCTAGTCAGCCAGGCTTTATTTTGAGTTAAAATGATGGCCTTAGTTTTAATAGTGTTAATATGAATCAGATTTTCTTTAGCCCACAATGATATGCTCACCAAAGCATGGTTAATTTTATTTGCACAGGAATCAATATTTAGAGGTAACTCAGAGGTGTAAATTTGCAAATCATCAGCGAAGAGATGATGCATCGTATTTAATGATAAGTGTATATCGTTAATAAAAAGAGAAAACAACAGAGGACCCAAGATGGATCCTTGAGGAACCCCAGACAATATATTAGCAGAATCCGAAAAACTATCATTAATTCGAACAATCTGAGTCCTGTTTTCGAGATACGAGCTTAAAAACCGAAGGGCACTCTTAGAGAAATAGAAGTTACTTGCCAGTTTGTACAGTAACATTGAGTGATCTACAGAGTCAAACGCTTTTGAAAAATCCAGCAACACTAAAATAGACACTTTACTCTCCGCCATCGCTTGAGTCAAGTCATCAACTATTTTCAGTAGTGCGGATGTTGTATTATGTTTAGTCCTATATCCAGATTGAAAAGGATTTAACAATACATTTTTGTCCACATGGTCAAGAATCTGCTCTTTCATTATTTTTTCTAATATTTTAGAAAGACAAGACAATATACTGATTGGACGAAAATCAGAAACCAACATTGGATTTGAAATTTTACGCACTGGTATGATAAATGCCATTTTCCAAATCAAAGGGAACTCAGATTTGGTTATTGAAACCTTTATAATCTGAGTAAGGTAATTTAGAATTACAGGTAACAGCATCTTGATAAACCGGATTGGAAAGTCATCAACTCCAACTGCATTAGAATTAATATTTCCAATGCAGTTGGAGACCTCATCATCCGAAACATTACGAAAACAAAAACAATTATTTTCGTTTGCATTAATATTGCTAAAATCAATGTTTTTATTAGACGACACATTAGAGCTAGAAGCAAAATGACTATTGAACTGGCCAATAGGTATATTGGTAGATATTGGTGAATGGGATTTTGTTAAGCCATATTTTTGAAAATTTGTCCACAAAATTTTTGGAGGCAAATCAACATTGAATATTTTTTTAAAATTTTTAAACTTAGCCATTTTTATCTTATAATTAACTAGATTTCTATAACTAGCAAAGCGTCTTCAGTTCTCTGAGGTTTTATTTCGTTTCCAACAAGAATGCAAAAAATCACGAATGTTTCTATGAAATAAAATATCAGAAGTAAACCAGAAAGGCTTATCAAAACTGTGAACTCTAGATCTAACTAATGGAGCGAATTTATTTAATAAGTATAGTACTAACCGATTTAGATATTGTAGTTTCTCTTCTAAATCAACGATAAAGTATATATGATTCCAATCTAGCATTGAGGCTTCGTATCATAAAAATTCAACATTAATTTTATTAAAATGACGGTGGAAAACACATTCTTCAGTTATAACAACATAATTAATATCAAAATCATACGAACCATATATCATATCATGTGTGGTAAACAAGCCAGGTACTGAGATTTGTGTAAAGAAAAACAGCTTAGAAATTTTATTAGAAAGAAGCAAATCTACGCATGTACAACTTTCATGAACAAAATTAGTAGGATAAGTGGACGCTGGAGTTAGCCCCACTGAATTAATAAAGGTTTTAAAAGATCTAACATACGGTTCGTTAGACAACAAATTTTGATTAAAGTCACCTAATATAATAATATCACTATATCTGCTGGCAGAATCAGTTAAAAAATGTTTAACGTTCCTTATAAATTTGATTTTAGGAGGACAATACATGACCCCAACTAATAGTTTGTCATTGCTATTGTTACAGATTTCTACAAAGATCATATCAAAAATTGACTTACTTGTATTTCTCTTTACGATTTTGTAATTTATTTTCTTATTTATATAGAGAGCCACACCTCCTCCTCTACGTCCACCTCGATCTTTGCGTATTAAATTATATTCCGATAGAGAAACCAAACGATTATCATGCTTCTCTTTAAGCCAAGTTTCAGAGATGGCAAGAATATCAAGTGGAACATCTTTTAAGATATTACACAATTCATCAAAATTGGACAATAGACTACCTATATTAATATGAGCAAAATTAAAAACCACGGCCCATAGATGAGAAACTTGACTTCAGGACTACATTCTTTAAGTCCATTATATTACTTCAAAAGTTATAAAAAAAAACTACAGAGAAACAATTAAATTATAATCAGCAAAAACAATAATAATATTATAATCAATAAAAATTTATACAAATTACCAATTAATTCAACTTTTAGATAATGCAAATAAGAAATTTATAAATTCATTGAAAGGAACACAACCATTGAAATATGAAAAATAAAATTAATCTAGTTGATCTGCCGCTGCCTTTAAGTCTTCAATTCTATGAAACACATTGTAGCTGTCATTCACTTTAAATTTCACCGCTACTTTGCCATGGATAATTTTCATTTGAGTAATTTTTTTAGATTTTTTTAAAGATAGCGCCAATCGATATATTTCGTAACATATCTGAGTCAAATTTTGTTGAATGAAAATCCGACCATTACCTTTAAAACCATCAACATTATTTAGTCGTATATTTCTTCCATTTACTCGATACCGATGAAGATATTCCTCCTTCTGCACCAAACTCGAAAAGCGTATCAGAATTGGGGGAACGATTCGATTTGACGTCCTCACACCCTTTTGATTTAATCGATGCAATCTGACCTCAGGCAAAGGTAAAATATTATCATCTAATCCATACCCAAGACTGCCTGACAGTGAGATAAATACTTTATACAAATTTTCCTCATTAGCTTCCGGAATACCACTTAAGATTAAATCGAACTCCTTACGGAAGCAATCTATATCATTTTGAATCCTACTTTCCAGATGCTGTACATCAGACTCAACCTTCAAAAAATTTTTATGACAGTCAGACTTGATTTGTTCTATTTCCGCCTTAATATAGCCTTTAAGTTCATCCACAATGAAAGTAAACTTCAAAGAAAGGTCCGCACTAAATTTATCCAATTTTTCATCAATTGATTTGAGGTTATCTGACGGTTCAATGAGAGTAACATCTTTACCCATGTTACTACGAGTAACACGAGTAATATCATTAGTAGGATTACCCATTTAATTATAGCTTTATACCTTCGACACTTGCACAACAAACAACCTTAGATCAGATTAATTTGGATACTATATTTAAATACAAAAAAAATTGGAATAAATACTACTGGAATAGCAATGTATATTAAAATAATATTTTGTAGCTTTAGATTAGATTAATTTCGATGTGTAATGCATTTAAACGTTTTCAAAATTGTTTATAAATCACTTAACATGCTTAAACTTCAGCTAAAGTATATTAAAATAATTTTTATTCAATAAATTTAAGTTAAAGATAATCAGAGTCCAAACAATATAAAGTATACCGTTAGAGAGATAAACAATTAACAAAGTACCACTATATGAAATGATGTCTATTCACACGTAATTTCATACAAAAATTAATATTAAAATGAAACTTTCACTTTTAGTTAATTATAATTATAGACTAGTATTTTAAAATTATTATATTTTCTTTTATATATTTGAAATAGTACCAGAGAACACAATTAAATATATTTCTCTACATTAAATTAGACAAAATCAACAAGTATGTTTTAATAATTTAAATTATTATTTCAAATTCAATGATCGTGAAACCGTGTATTCTACTCGATAGCCATTTTGTAACTGATCTAAAAAAAATTTTTAAAAGATAAACTTAAATTAATAAAAATCTATTTTTACATTCCAAATATTGTCTAGTTGGTTTTCCACAACAAATCAGAAAGTCACATACCGACGAAAATCAGTTTTAAAAATCTCATCTCATTACCAATGAGCCTCTAAGTGACGATATCTGTGAATTTTGGTGTTCTTTCAAAGAGTTGTTTGCTGATCGTTCAGACGAACTTGTAGGTGATGACACCACCAAGTGTCTGGGCGATCTTTTCATCGAGCTTCTGGTTGATGTTAAAACTACACTGCCAGATGATCGTTCTAGCGATCTTCAAGGTGATTCTATCACTAAACTCATGTGTGATCGTTCCAACAAATCTTTAAAAGATTTTATGGATGATCTTCTAGAATCTCTTTGCGATGTTGGATTTTCACTTTTATATTCATACACACATTAAATAAAGTTATATAATAAAACTAGTTTATGTGACCCGTTTATTTTATCTTCAATAGTTAAATTTCCTTATCACTACACACATAATCTACTCAAACTTATAAAACTTATAACTTATTAAACTCCTTAAAACTAATTATCGTATATCAAAACACGAAAATTCACCTTATAATCCTTTCATCGGCTTTTTCCTTCTTATTAACTCTACGTTCTACACCAAACTAAATTTCCTCCTCTTTTTCAAATTAAAAAAACACCAAAACTCCAAAACTATTTTTGTTGTTTCCAGATGCGGGGCTTTACAAGCGACAGAAATACTTTTGCCAAAATTTTAGAATTATTAAGGGATTATTTAAAATAATAAAAGATTTTTGTCGCCTCGATGTCGCCTTACCTTTTCTTTTGTTTTTTTTTTAAGTTTAATTGTTTTGTTTGGTTTTATTTCAATCAAAGTAAAACCAAACGCCTTGGAGTATTTTATGATTCGTTTGAAGATATAGTGACTTTCGGTTGACTATAGACACGGTTAATACTTAACGTTTAATGCTTTAATCTTCACTGCCGCCATGAAATCACCATCAATCTTTCACTAATTTACTACAACAGCGCTTTTAGGTGTGGATATTGATGGTTTATAAATCACTGGCTACAGTAAAAGAAATTGAGAGCACTGTTCTGCCACTGTAATATTGGCTTGGACTTTTCTAAATAATCAAAAAAAAACATATAAGGGACAAAAAAAATACCACGGGATATCGACTCCTCCCAAGAACCCTGATCTTGGAAATCTCTTATCTGCTTGTATTTTAAGCTAGCATGCTAAAGAAAAAAAATTTTAACAATAAAATATAAAAAAAAAAATAACTTATCTTAAAATGTTTTTAAGTTTGAGTGTGAAATGAAATATATTTTGATTAAACGGAAAAAGAATAGAAATTGATTTTAATATGATTTATGAGAATATCCGACGTTACAGCACAATGATTTATAAAAAGTTGAGTAATGATTTTCAGTTTTGCGGATTCAACAACATCTAACGTAACCGCAGATGTAGCTCGTGCTCCCAATTTAAATTTGATTTTCTAAATATGTTTAGATTCTCCAATCCGTAAAAATCCAGTTACCACGTTATGTGGTCACATATTTTGTCGAAGTTGTATTCAACAACATTTGCGTTTCGTTAATAAATGTCCGATGTGTAGAAAGAATATTCGTAATACTCGCGAATTTGTTGCACATTATATATAAATTACACATCACATTCTTACATCTAAAATTTTATCGTTTTCATGAAGAAGCTTTAGTGCTTTTAACTTTAGTGTTTATTTTATATTTTTTTATAAATATAGGTTAATTTGTACAAAAACATACTTACTGCACTAAGTTCACGAAATTCGTCATCTATACTCTCTACGAGTGCAGAAATGTTGGTAAATGCAGGCTAAAATAAGAATTTACAAATTGAAACGTTATACAAGAAATCCAATAATTATTACCGTAGACAAATTTTCACTTTTTAGCTATATATAAATCTTTGAAAAATAACTGGAAATGATTTATAAAATTCTAATTGGGGTTTCATTAAACGAATAAATAGTCAATTCTGATGTATGTTGAATTTTTATTTTTTACCTCTGAATCTTTCTTTTTTTGCCCGATTTTTCAGGTTCCAACACTTATTTTCGTAGTTTTTTGTAATTTTGTTTTGTAGCTTCTGTCAGTTTTTTATCATTATCCTCATCAGCATCGTAACGATTTCCATCCAAATGTTCTTTTTTATTTTGTGTTAGTATGACCGTTTATTATTTTTTTGTTTTTTTATCCCTAGGGAAATAGGCTTATCGGTCTATATTAATGACTTTTAGTAAAAAATCATTAAATTATTTTCATATTTGCTTTATTATGTTAAATAAATAAATTTTGTGTTGTGACGTTTCGGAAAAAGTTCATTCCTTCTTCATTACTTTACTATAATATAATAAATTCCTTTTTTAGAGTCTAAAGTCCTTTTTTATCTTTTACAGAAGTCTCTTGATTATTGATTGATTCTTTTCTAAATATTTTTTTTTTCAATAATGGAATTTTATTATGAGTATCTTTTGCATTTCCTCCTTTTTGGCAAGTGTTCCAGAAGTTTGAAGTTGCGTTTTTTTCCAAAGGTTCTTCCATTATTGCAGAAGCTTCCGCTGGTTGGCTTTGATTTTGGCAGTTCGCATTTTCTCAAATAATATTTGACGTTGTTCTTTCGATGCGCAGTTGTTTCTATATTTTTTGAATGATTTTCTTTTTCAGACTCTTTATTGTAGACTGGTACCTATAAACAATATATTTAATTATATCAAGAACTTGAATAAGGTACAAGAATAAACCATCTCACCTAAATGATAGTGTTTTGAAATCAAATTTAATGAACGACAATTTATATAAAATTTCAGGATTGTTTTATTTATTAATAACAATAATAAGTATAATTGTCAAATTATCGTTCAGTTACATTGGCTGGTTAAAGATTGTTATCGTAGATTTTGAGTGAAAATCGTTAAGGGTAATTTCGGCTGCTAATGGAAATTTGTTGGCCTCGTCTTTCGCTAATTACTGTAAAGATCGAGTTGCCAAGAATAGTGCGGCTGCAGTGCCATAAGTTACTGTTGTTAGTTGGTACGTTTGAATAGGTAAATCTTGGTCAGATCTCCAAAGAATTCTTTGATATTTTGTATCATTTGGATTAATATTTACCTGACGGTACATTTTTGTAATGTCCGTGGTCATTACATATTTTTTAAATCGTAATATAATTGAAAATAATGAATCCTGTATATTTGCTCTAACCATTAAACCATTAAATTATCGTTTAATGATAGATTAGTATTTGATTTAGCTGACGCGTCAAATACGACACGCACGTTTGTGGTTGAACTAGATAGCTTCAAAACTGGATGATGAGGCATACACTAATTTGATTCATAAGGCAAATCATTTTTTTCATTAATTAATTTCATATGGTTCAATGACTTGTATTCGTCAATGAATTGTATCTATTGCTCCTTTAATTGAAGATTGTTTGAAAAACGTTTTTTCCAAGGAATGAAATCTTTTTAACGCGTGATCGTTTGACATACTTAACTGTATACTATTGTCTTTGAAAGGTAGACTCACAGTGTAACGTCCTGTTGAGTCTCGATAATGAGTCTGAGTGAATTGATTTGCACAGCGCAATTCTTCCCGGCAAATTTACATTTTTTTATAATGGTTTTCCATACTTTTCACTTGTTTTGTGTGCTTTTGTCACTTTGAAATTTTAATTTTTACTATAAGTAAAAGATTTTATTTATTATAAATTAAGTAGTCCTTATAGTGACAATTTTTTAGATTTATTTTATTTTTATTTTTTACAGAATATATATTTCGGATTACTCCTTCTTCAGTTCTTTTCTTAACTATCTTATTACTCATCTTTTCTTATAACTCATCTTTTCATTTTATTTCAAGTACAACAATTATCAAAACATCGAATAAAACCTTTTTTAATTGTAAAACGTATATTTCACACTATTAGAAATAATTTTGATTTAGTTTTCTTATAGACTAAGAGCCCGCGACGGCCAGACCTTCGTTATTTTATAAAAGCTGAAAGTTTCTCTGCGCATACCCCCTACTGAGGTAGGAACGATTAGCGACATATGAAGTTTCGATCATGGTGGCTTTGGCAGGGAGCAGGTAACAAAGGGGCCTTCAAAGTTTCGTGAAAGTATAAAAGGTAATTTTTTTATATATTCTTCGGGGTAGTATTAGAAGTCACGTCACCCATTGCCAGACACTTACTATCGTGGTAAGCCCCTGCCAGACATCCTTAAACATTATCAATTTGTTAAAGTTTAAGGGTGTCTGGCATGGTGTAACCACGATAGTAAGTGTCTGGCAATGGGTTACGTGACTTCTAATACTATCACGAAGAATATTTAAAAAAATTACCTTTTATACTTTCACGAAACTTTGGAGGCTCCTGAGCACCTGAAAAATAATAACAAATAATACTGCTTCAAAGTTTTTATCTAAATGGCTTTTACCTGACGGAGTTAAATCACTATTTTCAACAGTACGATTATCCGCAGGACGATCTGTTACGTAGGATGCAGCATAGTCATCTTCAGAAAAAATTCCCTGGTTGAAAGGGTATATTCCAGTGTTTTTAAAAGCAGATACAATATTTTTGTTTGAAAATGAGCTGTAGAATGCATCATACGATAGCTGTGCAACATCGTATATTGTGATTGCTTTGGCTGATTGAAAACAAATATTTTATTTTATATTTTAGAAGGACAATTATTTACCTACCTGGATTCGTTGTTAATTGATTATTAAAGGCAACCTTGAGTTTGGATTTGAAAGGACCAAAAATGCCAACGTCGAGCGGTTGCATTCGGTGAGTGCAGTGCGGTGGGAAAGATAAGACAATAATTCCATTGTTTGAGGCAAACGAGATTGCTCCGTATGACGTGTGGCTGCTATGATTGTCTAACAACAGCAATAATTTATTTTCTGGTGAACAGTTGGTGTGTTTTTGTATGTGTCTTAGTACATCGATAAACATTTCGGAAACCATCCAGCCATTTCGGGATGAAAGGCCCAAGCTGCCGACAGGGGCACCATTTAAAAATGCATCTTTATATTTGACACGAGGAAACACAAACACAGGTGGAACACATGCACCTGTGGCGCTGACAATGCCAACAAAAGTCACCAGCTCTCCACGTTCGGCTGACACCACTTTACCCACTTGCCGTTTTGCAGCCTCGGCGATAACTTTAGGGCAATCCTGGACTGTTGTTATGGCTGATTCGTCCAAATTTATAATCCGATCAGGTGTAAATTTGTATTTTGTCATCACTTTGGCGTAGTTCTCGAAAAACGAATTCACATTGAACTTGTTGAATGCGCTTGCACGAGCAATACTCGTGTTTTCCGGCCGTCGCAGACTTAAACAAGGATGACGTTTCATGAATCCTTGGATCCATGCCAATCCTGCCATTTTATCACGATGTCACGATTCTGGTACTCTCAATTTGTTTGAGATGGAATAATCAAATGCAAACGTTCTCATTTGGATGTATGTTAAACCGTAACACAATCTGGAAGAAAATACTAGATATTTAACCAGTAGGTTTTCTTCGACATCAGAAAAAATTTGACGAGCCTTAAATTTACTTCGTCCAATTACTCGTGTCGTTACGATATCGTCCTTACTTTCATGGCCGGAGTCAGAACATGAGTCTGATAAAAGAGGCGAGTCGGGTAATTTACTCTTAGCAATGTGTACACGTTTAAAGAGCGTGTTACAATTGATTTGGTATGTAGCTGCGGCTTGGCGATACGATAATTTTTTTTCTAGCACCTCGAATACAGCTTTCGTGTAAACTTCTTCCGGAACAGACACATGATCACACAGTTAAAAATTGTTCGTCTTTCGTAACAGCTTTTTTGCACCGCTATAGGTCGTATCACAATGGTTCGTTGTATGGAGCGATTTTTCATTTTTTTCAAGACAAAATTTTTTGACGAACACCCGTATGTTATTGTTTTTTTCAAAAAATCTTGTAAACGTTAGTTTATTTAGACTAAATCTCGTTCGTTAATTATTTAATGTTGATTTTTTAAAAAACCTTTTGTTGAGTTTGGTTAAGCGCTGATTTAAATACAATTTATAAATAATATAACCAACGTTCTTTGTTTTTATACAACATTGTTCGTTTAATTGAGAACTACTTTTTTTAGTTTGGATATATAGAGGATTATATTAAGTATTATGGTTCGTTAGTTTGACCGATTTAAGAGTTATTTTTAAAATCAAACATGGAACACGTTCGTATAAGTTATAAAACACTGTTCGTTACATTCAATATTTATATATCTTAAGCTCGTTAAATTTATCCTTTTTTAATTTTCAAGCATACTTACTAAATATTCGTCCGTTGTAGTAATAAACCGCCGTTCGTTAGATTATGTGTGTAGGTTACTGTGGTTCGTTTCATTATCACTTAATTTGTTAGTTGTATTTATATCACAAAAAGCCAATTTTTAGGTATTTTCAGTTCGTTGAATGGGTTAACAAGTTGTAGTTTATAGCTGCAATTATTGGGCCGCTGCGCATAGTTTGTTAGTTCGGGCGAAATCCTCGTATGTGTATATATATACATATACACACACACTTATATATATATATATATATATATATATATATATATATATATATATATATATATATATATATATATATATATATATATATATATATATATATATATATATATATATATATATATATATATATATATATATATATATATATATATATATATATATATATATATATATATATATATATATATATATATATATATATATATATATATATATATATATATATATATATATATATATATATATATATATATATATATATATATATATATATATATATATATATATATATATATATATATATATATATATATATATATATATATATATATATATATATATATATATATATATATATATATATATATATATATATATATATATATATATATATATATATATATAT